>PVKA01001471.1:0-35602 GCA_004027165.1 Ctenomys sociabilis
GAAAGAAAGAAAGAAAGAAAGAAAGAAAGAAAGAAAGAAAGAAAGAAAGAAAGAAAGAAAGAAAGAGAGAAAGAAAGAAGAAAGGAAGGAAGAAAGGAAGGAAGAGAGAAAGAAAGTTCAAGCCAAGCCAGGTTCTGTCAAGATATTTGCCTCCTTGCTACAACTTAATTTGCATGTAACTTCTATCACCAAAAAAAATTTTAATGTGATATCCATATGTAAAGTTATTTGCCATTTTGAACATTTTTTTGGTTTTTGTTTTTGTTTTTTGTGTTTTTTTTTTGTATTTAGGACAGGGTCTGAGTAGATCAGACTCGTAGTGATTCTACTGTGTTCAGCCTCTCAAGGGCTAGGATTACAGGAGCGTGGCACCACGAACAGTCCTAGTTGCCATCTCAGTGCTCCCCGTGAGCAGGACCAGCATGGTAGGCTCTGGGAATCAAACCCCTGGCCCTTGCACTGGCTTGCAGGCAGTTTTTTTTTTTTTTTTTTTTTTTTATCTTTTTGAGACAGGGTGTCACTATGCAGTTCAGGCTGGCCTTAGCTCACTTTGTAGCTCAGGCTGGTCTCGAACTCACAACAATCCTCCTGCCTCAGCCTCGCGAGTGCTGGGATTACAGGCCTGCGCCACCACGCCCGGCTTGCAGGCAGTTTAATCTGCTGAATTACTTGGCTTTTTATCATTTAATGGGCATACTCTAATATCTTGACAGGAAAATCAAGACATAGCCATAGTTCCTAGAAATACACATAGTTTTAGTAAATTAAAAATAAATGAATGGGGGCCAGCAAGATAGCTCAACAGTCTAAAGCGTCTGCCTAGGCCAGCACAGGGGAACACAGTTTGATTCCTGGCACCACAAGCCACTCCAGCCCCACCATCAGGGCAGAGCTGAGCCAGGAAATAAATAGATAAATAATTAAATAAATAAAACCATGTATTTTGCAACAGGCTAAAATATAGGTGCTTGGGTCTGGGGTGGTCGTTCAGTAGTCTAAGCACCTGGCTAGCAAGCACAAGGACCCAAATTTTATGCCATGTCCTCCCCAGAAGCCCAGGCGTGCAATGACCCCAAACCAGGTGTGATGTCACACATTTGTAATCCCAGCGCTGGGAAGGCTGGTGCAGGAGGATCATTATGAATGAGAGCTGCATAGCAAGACCCTGTTCCAAAAATTAAAATAAGCTGCTCAACTTGCAATGAGGGCAAATCCTGATCAGCTCAGTATAAATTGACAACATAATAAGCTAAAATAAGGGCCAGCCAAATAGCTCAGCAGGTTAAAGCCCCTGCAAGCAACGCAGGGGTTGGGGGTTCGATCCCTGGACCTGCTATGCTGGCACTGCCCCCAGGGCATCCTGAGACAGCAATTGAGACTGGGCATGGTGGTATGCATCTGTAATCCCAGCTCTTGGGAGGTTGTCAACAGGCAGATCACTATGAGTCTGATCTAGTAGTGAGACACTGAACACCATGTACACCCTTCCCTAAAATACAGAAAAAAAAGCTACAATATATTAAATGCACCAAACTTATCAAACAGTGCACCTTAGCTTTGCCTACGTTATGCAGTACTTGTGTTTCATATTGATCAGTAGTTGGACAAAGTCATCTAACACAAAGCCTACTTAATATTTAAAAGTTGACTAGCTCACAAAATTCATCTAATACTGTACTAAGAGTAGAAAACAGAATAGTGTTATGAATATATATCTGCACATCCTAAAGTCAAAAAAATCTAACTTGAACCACTTAAAGTCAGGACTTTGCGTATAGCGAAGACTTTCTTGAAAGACAGAATGTACTACATGTAAGCATAGACTCTGTATCCAGCTAGCACTGTGTCTAACCCTAGCCTACACTTACTAGATGCTTTTAAGCTTCTGTTTTTCCATCATTAATGTAAATATAGTCATAAATGTACATAGAACTCACTAGCTTCTAAATGAATTAAGTATTTAAGAGTGTGGAAGGATGACTGTGAAAAGTATGCCCTGTGATATCGTCATTATCGCTGTTGTCACTGTCGCTCATATTCGATGATTCACAAACATTTATATCCAAACAGGCTCTTCTGGGTGTCACATCTCCATATGCCAATGTCCATTTCAGGGATTTAGTTTTGTGTGTAACAGACATCTCAAATCAGCAAGTTCCAAACTCTCATTAAATCTATTCAGTTTCTCAGTTCAATATCCCAGTCTCAGCGGGTTTTCCTCTTTCAGTAAATATTACTTCTAAACATCAATATCTTCATGCCAATCCATTATAATCATCTTACAACTTTTTTCTCTTCAATTCCCCTCCCCACACGCAGCCTTGAGTGTTTTGCAATAATTTATATTTTACATCCCAGTATTTTTCAAAATTTTACTAACCACTGCCCTAGTTCAGCACATCATCATGCCCGCACTGTGATTCGGCAGTATTGTCAACTGCATGTGGCCATTTTCCCACCCACAAGCCATCTTCCACTAAACAGAATGCATATTTTAAAAGTATGAGACAAGTAGTTGGAAACACTTAAGTGACATTCTTAACTCAAAGATTAATTTTTTTCACATGGCACATAATTTTGGATGTTCTACCAGGTTGCCACTTCTAAGCTACCTTGTGAATCAACACAAGAATCTCTACATTATAGATACCTATAGAGATCTATAAAATATTCTAGTCACTGACCTCTAAGAGTTCATCCAACATGATCTGCTTTATCCAGGGGCTTTCAGACTTGCAGTTCTCCCTGCTGTATTCATACACCCACTAAATACATACATCACCTTTGCCCTTCACAAATACTTCCTATATTACCTCTTACCAATTCTTCACATCTCAGCTCATTCATTTTTCCCTTAAAGTAACTTTGCCTAATGTTTTTCATCAGCCCTAGTTACTTCCATCCTTATTTTATCTCCATCATTTATTGCAATTATAATTGTATATTACCTACACATTAATGTAACATTAATCACTTCCTTTAGAACATAATATCAGTGAGGACAAGAACTGTTATGCACATACATTCACTATGTTTTCTGAATATTGTATAAACTCAGGTATTATCTGATAAATAAATAAATGTGCTAAACTTGAAGCAAGGAGACACCTCACTAAATTGGTTGATCATGTGAGAAATAAAACCCATATGTATTTCATGGGTTAAAATAACTACTGATAAAATAAGAAAATTTATTTTACTGACATATAAGAAACATTGTCAAGATTGCCATGAATTCTAGAAAGGGTATATTACCAAGCTGGTAATCCAAAAATGGGAAAACGATGAATCATTAAATAGAAAGTGACACTCATGTGATAGATACTGAAACTTCTCTTTGACTTTCTTTAAAAGAAATTTTAGAGAAAATTTTATCTTTTGCATGATAACATTTTATATAACTGAAGCATTCATAAAAATAAACATTATAAACTAGGGATGCTTTAGTTAGAAAGTACTCTCTCAGATCACAAATGTATTGTAAAAATAAACATTAAATCTGAAAAGAATGAGATGTTTCAGCGAATATAGTTATCTTAATGTTGAATGTAGAAAACTCTACTTCAAATTTTTTTCAGAAAAGTTAAATTAAATTAATCAAATTATATGTTTCATATCTGCTCCCATTAATCAAATTTTTCTCAGAGGATAGGGCTATGTGAGGCATAGTTAAAATGAGGTGTTGGCTTATACAGTAATTTCCATGAGAAATTAGTAAATGCAAATCCTTATGTTCAGAATTCATGTGTGCATTGTGTCTTGAATTAATAATTTATATTTTATATTAATATTTTATTCTCTACACATAGTTAATTTTTCTCATAATATATTATTATATAATAAATAATACAATCTAAATAATTCAGAAAATACTAGAAGCTTGTAAACCATCTTGTAATGGATGATCATATGTCCCTCTTAAGAACTCATTTTTGTCTGTATCCACTCTATGTCAGGATGCACATGCTACTAGAGTAGGAAGTCTTTTGGGTCTTCTTCAGTCCCCAGATAATTTATGTTATATCACTTCTGGTGCTAAGTCCTATATAAAAACCAAGTCAATACATCCATCAAATATCATCACAATTAACAGCATTTACATGAAGCAAATTTTCACAAGTCAAACCATATTTTTAGGAAAACAGCAATAAATTCCCAATTCAGGTGCATTAAGATGATTTGCTCAGAGAACTTCTCACACTCAAAAACAAATGTTAACCAAAATTTATTAGTGTAATTTTACATATTTTACTTTATTATCTAAAGATCTGGGTTTGTTCATACCTTCTCTCGAGTGTTGCGCAGTATGGCTCATGTTATGACAGAAGGAATGCTTTTTATAAATATCCCTGGAAAGATCCCTTCTCTTTTCTGATCTCAAATATATAGTTTGCAATAAAGCCTTAGAAACATGCATCAGACATGTGCTGCCCAATAAGGTAGTCACAAACCATATGTGACTACTTGAAATCAAACTTACAAGAAATGAATACTTAGTTTTTCCTCAAACTAGCCACATTCCAAAAGCATGTGGGTTGCAGAAAATATTTCCGCCAACACAGAAAATCTCACTGGACATCATTAGAGAAACCTCATGCCTTTTCTGCAGAGAGATATCTGTAGAAATCTTTGTGGACTTCACAATACATTATTACATGATGTATAAGGCAGACTAATTAAAATACATTGTGTTACTGCTAGTGTTGTTTTATGACACATTAGAATTTGGGGGGGATATTTTTGGAATATAGATGCTATTTACAGTGTTCCTCTATTGAAAACCTATCTCAAATTAAACAAATAGTAAATACATAAAGTTCTGTAATAGTTAATTTATAAACCTAGAAAATATAGTAGAAAAGTATGTGGTCCTAATTATTACTTTATTATCATTAAATTACTAAAGACTTCTAAAAATGCCTTTAGTAGTGTTTGAATATATTCTCTCCTTGCAATATAATACATTTAGTTAATTCATAGTTTGTAAGTCATGTGTTTGGTCTTTGAAATAAAAGTTGTGTTTATGTCTCTTTAAATATGTATATTGAAATAAGGTTGCAAAGACACAGGGACTGGAATCCCGGACATGCCTTGTGGACTCCATCCCTGGGGGGCCTTGAGACAGCAAGTGAGACTGGACATGGTGGTGTGCGCCTGTAATCCCAGCACTTGGGAGGCTGAAAACAGGAGGATCACTATGAGTCTGATCTGCGTAGTGAGGCCTTGTATACACTGTACTAAAATATAAAATAAAATAAGGTTAAAATTTAGGCTAAAAACCTAGATAAAGGATCACTTAGGATATAAACGCACTATTATTTTTCTTATTCTCCTGAAGCAATAAGATGATCTTGTTAATACATCATACTGCCTCCTGGATACCATTTCATGTTTGAATAGTTTTCTATTTATTTATTTATTTATTTTATTGAAGTACAAATATCAATGAGACAGTGTCAAGACACATTAACAGGACAGATTCAATAAATTAATACATTGCAAACTTTCCATGATGTTTTGGTATCATACAAGGTGCATACATATTATACTTACAGACATTATTATAGCAGATGTCTCTTATCAGTAAATTAGTTTGAAAACTTTTTTACTAAGATATAATCTCAATATTATTTATTGAGTTAATATATTTATTTCCTTTTGTAAATATGTAACAAATAAACATTTGTTAAATCAAAGACTGAGACCTTCATTTACATTCTAGAGTTATGCAGCTCTTCAGTACTTCGGCCAGCCTCCCATATACCATCCTCTTTGCCCAGTAGTATAAAATTACATCACATGGCCTCAGCAGTAGTTTTCTCACCCTTTCTGTCTAAGCATATTCATTGAATTTACCAATTAAAATTGAGATATATATCATATGAACTTAAAGCATCTTTCTGTAACCCCATTCCTAACTTTAACAAATGTTAGTTCATAATTTTTTTTTTTTTTGCCTTTTTGAGACAGGATCTCACCATGCAGTTCAAGCTGGCCTTAAGCTCACTTTGTAGCTCAGGCTGGTCTCGAACTCACAACAATCCTCCTGCCTCAGCCTCCCGAGTGCTGGGATTACAGGCCTGTGCCACCACGCCGGGCTCATAATGTATTTTTGATAACCTGCTGAAAATATTTAATGAGTGTTTTGTTCAGTAAATACTTAGTGAATGTCTTAGCATTTTTAGCATGCTTTAAGAAAAGCACATATACTGGGTAGCTGTAAACAAGAAGTAGAAACTTATTTATCATGGTTCTGGAGGCTAGAAAGTCCAGTGGCAAGAACCTGCAGGTGCAGTGTCTGGGGAGGCTCCCATTTCTGGATCACAGAAGATGTGAAGATGTGAACAAGCTGCCTCGTCCCCTTACACAGTGACACAAATCCCATTCACGAAGGCTCCATCCATAGGATTTCATCATCTTCCAGCTTTCCACTTCTGAATACCGTTACCTTGAAAGATAAACAATAAAAATAGGGCCAGCCAGATAACTCAGGTGACTAAAGGGTCTGCTTAAGCAGCGAAGGGACTAGGTTCAATTACAGGCATGCCAGTTCTGCCCCTAGGGCACTGGGATGGAGACTGAGCCTGGGCATGGTGGAGTGTACCTGTAATTCCAATGCTTGGGAAGCTGAAAACTACGAATCCAATCTTTGTAGTGAGACCCTGTAGATCTTGTACTAAACATAAGAAGAAAAAAGTAGATAACAAAATAAATTTTGAAGGAACACAAATATTCAGATGCCAGTAATCAGTGAACTACTTAGCTTTCCTGAATGTGAACAACAGCAGAAACAAGATGTATAGGATATTTGCTGTCACAACCCATAGGGCTTGAACACATTTGCCAAAACTATGACAGGCTTTGATTTAGTAAAAGAATATTCTCATAGCAAAATAAAAACTAAGCTTGAGAGTAAATAATTCCATTGTATAAATGAAGAGTCATGACTACATTGTGCACATGTGCATGGCAGGCATAAAGTGCCAGTTCATCCTCAGAATATGTGTGTTGGAGTTTTCAGATGAATATGTACACGCTATTAACAAAACACTTCCAGTGCTGTTGGCTTATATTACTGTGACGACAACATGCTAGTGTAATGACAAAATAGGAAATGGGCCTGCAAGCCCCAAGATTAATTTAACAATGGCAGGTTTTGTTTTATTCAGCAATTAATGTGTATTCTTAAAAGATGTGTACATAAGTGCACTTTTGTTTTCTGAACATGCCAAATAATAATAAATACAGTGATACCACCATGGAACTTGTTTCCTTAAAGACTACACACAGTTTGTCAACACCGAGTGTACACATTTTAACTCTATCTTTTCTTTTTCTTTGTACCGGGGATCTAACTCAGGCAGGTGCTCTCCAGGCAAGTGCTTATGCTGCTGAGCTGTCTCCCCAGCCCTAACTCTTTACTCTTTATATCTGTTACAGAATGCCAACAATTAGGGTCTGGCTGCTCTCTGTTTCAATCTGTAAGCATCCTACCAAAAGAATTAAATTGAAAAAATAACCTTTGATTTTTATCAAGTAAGAAGAATAAGCCAGGCGTGGTGGCGCGTGCCTGTAATCCCAGCACTTGGGAAGCTGAGACAGGAGGATCGTTGTGAGTTCAAGACCAGCCTGAGCTACAAAGTGAGTTTGAGGCCAGCTTGAACTGCACAGTGAGACTCTGTCTCCAAAAAAAAAAAAAAAAAGACAAAAAAAAAAAAAGAAGAATAGTCATCAAATGTTAGTATCGAATGGACATTCTAGGTCAGCAGAAATCAGTACTTGCCTGAGATCACAAAAGAAATTAGTAGCTAGATTAGGGTTATGAACTAGGTTTCCTGACTTCTTTTATGGTTTTCCTATTGTCTCTATTAAATCATATAAGCTAAATTGGGTGGGATAAAATGCACATAAATATGACTTGAAATAACTGCAGGTTTGTTTTATGAATATACCAGAATAATTTTAATTATTTGTATGGAATTCACCTATCGCTGGATCTAAAACCAAATTTTTATTTCACAGATCAGATTATGTACTAGTCAGATTAAAATGTGGCCCAGAACTCCTGGCAGAGTGAGCTAATCCTGAGACCATCTGCTTTCTGGATTGCTTTTGGAACTTCGTTCAGAAGAGTTCTGCCAACACTTCGCATGTTGATGTGTTCTCTTTGAGTGACTGAATTATTCAGTGTTGGATAAAAATTATTCTTGGCACCAGGTTTTACATTTTACAGTGATTGAGAAAATGATCCAGTTTAAAATGATGACATGGTGAATCTCACTGTCATACAGTGCTCAGGAATGGCCCTATGAGTGTGAGTGTTACACTCCAGAGACACCCAGATCAGGGATGGTGAAATTGAGTGGCCAAAACTCAACCCCAAGCACACTCAGCACAAAATGCCAGTGCTGCAATTAACCCTGGGTACTGAGCCTTTAGTTTAGAAAAAAAGATTCACATATTAGTACGTTGTGTCTTAAAGGAAAAGCACAATAGCATGTGTGCTATGGGTTCACCCCCACTGACCTAGAGTAATGGAGGAGAGAGTGAGGGAAAGAAAGAATCCTAGCTCTTGAACAAGACTTGCTGATGGCCTAGCAGTGCCTCTTCGGTGTCATTTCTCCCCCAGTTATCATGAGGTTCTTCAAGAGAACCCATTCCTTTTGAACGCAGGTCAGAATTCTCCACCGGAAGGAGTGTTAGTCTTAAAAGCTTCAGGATATAGGAAACAAGCCACACCCACACAAGAAGGGTTTGTGTTTTGTGTTTTTAATGTTTTACACATACATCAGGCTATAAGGGGCTTCGGCAGTGAGCTTTCCAGAGGGGTTATAGTGCTCACTGACTCTGCTGTGTATTTGATCAGCCTGAGACACTCTGTATATTGATCACTATTTTTACTACAATGCAGTATGTCCTTGTGAAAGCATTCAAAGAGCAGCTTATTTCATGCCATTCTACTTAAAGTTAGGAAGGGTCTCAGCTCAGTTTTCCCCTCAGCATCCCAGAATGGCAGAGACAACAGCTCAGTCTGGATCTGGGAGTACTGTGGCAGAAGGAACTGTCTGGCGAATCACATAAAGCTCATAAATCACCAGCTCATGTTCATACAGCCCTACCTAACTTTAAAGAAGACTGGGCAGGAGGGAGTCCAGTCCTAGCACATGTCTCAAAGACAGCCAGTAGAATGTGTGGTGGTTATCAAAGTAAACATAAGGATATAAATGGCAAGGACTAGAAAGAAATATCATTGGACAATAGAGAAGATGGACATGTGGGAGAAAGTTATGAAGACAAGGCTTGGACAAAGAAAATCAAAGTGTTAGATGGAGAATACAGGATATTTCATAGTGGAAGTGCACAGTTCTCTCTAGAAGAGAAGAGCAACTGAACATAAATGCATACAGTGGAAAACATATAAACTCCATGTGTGGAAGAGCAAACAAAGTCATTTTGGGTAGCTTTGTCTAGATAGGGTGTATCTAGACAAGGATGGAACACAGGAGCGGGATTGCAGGACAGTGGAGGAAATGCTGTCAAAAAGAGTTAGGCCACCTGGGACACAGATCACTGGATCTCTTTGGTCTTTATGTTCCTCATTATTAAATTGTAGGATGGATGGTATTTATTTTTTTCCAATGATATTTAAATTCAATTTTTTCCTGATCCTACTCTTCCATTTGTTATTTAAAATACATTCCTCATTCTAAATAGTGTTTATTGAGTCTTAGGAAAGGTGAAAGGAGTCTAAGATTTTGGTGACAGAACCTGACCATTATATGTGGATACACACATGCACATACACATATGCATAAATGTGCATATGGATGGAGGAGAATGTTTTGTAATGAATTCTATAATCTGAAATTCATGTTAAGAAGTTTTGTATAAAAAAATGAAAGCAAGCTGTCCTCACACCACAAGATAATACATTTAATGTGTGGCATCTCCAAGATGACCCACTCAAAAAAATCCAGATGGTTTTGAATGGAAATAGATACTAAACTCTAGTAACTAATTTCAAATTTTCAAGTCAAGTTATAGTCAAGTTACATTAGTCTTTACCGAATTCCTGCCTTCACTAATGTGAATAGGATTTTGAAAAGTATCCTAGAGATAAAGATCTTCATGTGACTTTCTAATCCCAATTTTTAACTTAGTTATTAACAAACACATGTTTTAAAAATATGCTGTCATTAGCAATTCTAATGAAAAAAGTGTCACTAAAGATTAAAGAACATAAGACTCACCAGACAATATAAATTTCATGTCTACGTGTTACCATGACAGAGAAACATTTTGTAAGTCAAAATGTAGACATGAAGCCTTTTGTCCCAAGTATCCACTAACTACCACCTAGAATTCTACCCTTGTCATTGTCAATATATTTTTGTAAAACAAAATATTCCTAGGAAAAAATAGAAAACTATCATCTATGGGAAGCCCCAAGACACCCAGAGAGAAAGAGACCAGTGAAGGAGTCCATCCCCAAAATGTGTTTCCCCTCTCAGAAAGTTCCCTATGCCATGATACTACTTATTTTTACAATGGGAATTCTCTAATTAGCACTATTTTAGCTATGTATCCTCTGGTAGGAACTGTGATTTGCACAGAACCACATTGTACAGAGAGAAGAAAATGATTTCCATTGTAGCTCTCCGACAGCTACAATGTGGTCAGTCAAAATCTAACCGACTCAAACAAAAAAGGAAAAAAGGAAGCTGGCTTTACTCTTGGTAAATTAGGAGATGGTGGCTATTGTAGTGATAATCAACCTGGTTTGCCCAATTTAAAGCCGTACATGGAAAAGATTGGAGAAGAAACTCTTAGACGCTAAATGCTCTAGCAATACCCTCTAGTTTCAGAGGTTTTGCCAGTGCTCTGAGTCTGCCGGGAAGTTGTCATAAGAAGAGGGTGAGGTCCTTCTTTAAAAATGAGAGCTTTGGCATAAAAATGTCCTTCCTTTTAACCTAGTCCTGCCCTGGTTTTTAAAGGAAAAACTTATGCTGACTCATCTACAGTTGTCCAGCCCTTTTCCTGCTGGCCAAAAGGAGCAGGAAGCTCTTCCCCAGACTGAGTCCATCTGCACACTGTCTTGCTGATTCTTCAAAGCACCAACAACTGTAAGTTGCTGGACAATTCCCTATAAAATGTCCAGGACATAATCTACTGGGCCATTTGACAGCAAGTAATTGTGGCCTAATCCTTTCTTATTTGGTGCACTTAAAAATCAAATATTTGCTACATTCCCTGTCTCTTGCCAGTGCTTCCATTTTATTAATTTTTAAATGACTCCTTTCAGGATTCAGTAAGACAAACAACCAGAGTCTTCCAAAGACGTGCTGGTATGCTTGTGGGATCCCATGGACACTCATTGTCTAAAATACCCTCACAAATATGATTGACACTATCAGCCATGTTACAAAGAGTTTCAATATACTGTAGTATCTCCTTTGACGAAGCTACCTATTTTTCTCTCTGTTGCACTTATGTCAGCTGAAGATATTTCTAAATATTCATGGAGTGGGCTTTGTGATAGATACCATAAGTTAGTTCACAGCTTTTCTACCCAGTGTTTCTATCAGATGACTGAAGGCCCAACTCTTGTTTCTTCTTTAACTAGCAATATTTTCTTGGTTGTTTGAACATATAAAAGACATGTCAAATGTCCATCATTATTGTAAAGAGGAAATTGTATCACATAAAGTTTACCACCCTCATAAAGCACATAATTTTCATTATTTTTCCCTTTGATACCTGTACAGCACACAAAAGGAATGATTAGATCTCTGTCTTTATTTCCTTGACTCTGTGTGTCTGTGTGTGTGTGTGTGTGTGTGTGCATGTGCACATGCACGTGCACATGTTAAGGTGTCTTAAGATCTTGGTAAAATAAACTTTCCTATATTTAAATCTTTGCCAGCAAAAAAAAAAAAATAAGATAAGGTTATTTTTATAGGCAATAACATCCTTTCATGTTTTAAAGGGTATAGTGTCATATTCTAATTGTCATTCCCTATAAGCTAATGTGAGTCTTCAAAACTCTTAAACAAACATACAACCTTCATGGGTTTTCAAAAGACCCCTTGCTCCCAAAAATAAGCATGAATGCTGTTGAAAAGATTTGATGTTTTATACCAACAACCTCCCATATGAATAAAAGTTGAGTAAAATATATTCCAATATGATGATTTACTGCATCTTATCTTATTAAATCCCAAACTTTTTAAGTATTGAAAATAACACATTTTATATATAATAAGTACCTGTAGAATTTAAGTCAATTATTTAAGGAAAGTAAACATTCTTACTTATGTTAAAAGAATGATACCAATATCACAGTGAAAATTGTGAACTAAAATCCAAATGGGTAAACTAGGAGGACATTTAAATCAAATTCTCAACATCCTTCTTAAATCACTACTTAGTTCTTCCTAATGGAGAGAAGCAATTTAGAAAATCCACTAATGTTTCACCTCCAGTAACTGGAAACTCATGGAGTCTGCATTAATTGCCAAGGACAAATAAGTTATGTGCCCCTGGGATACCTGGAGAGTTTCAGGACCCAGTCCTGGCTCCTCCACCTCCCAGCTGTGCCACCTTAGCACATCCTTTCTCCTTCTCTCTCATCTTAACCCCCAGCACCACACACCTACTCAGTTCCTTCCTTTTTCTGTCCCACTGCTGCCCACCAATGGAAGATGTTCCTTAGTGACAACACAAATCCATTTCTACTTTCTCAGTCTTCTGGGCTCTTTGAAGAGTGCCTTACTCTGATCCTGTGTTCATAGTCAGCTGCCCTTTCCCTTCCTTCAGAGACTAAGGAGCCCTGGGTTTTCTCTTCAGTCCACTCAGTCATTTCTAGCAATCTTGCGTGCTTCAGACAGATAGCCCTCAGTTTATCCCACCCCCTCTCCAATGCTTTTCTCTTAGCCTTGTTTCAGAGAAAGACTGAGACCCTTTTCAAATCATTCAGCAATAGAAGTTGTTCTTCACATTTTGAATTTTGGTATTTTACTGAATTAAGTGTATGCAGTTTGCTACTTTCTTCATATTCAGCATCAGGAGTAAGCTACAGCTCTCTCCCAGAAAATGATTTCAGCAGGAATTCAAGGCAACGTGGAGTAGAAGGTATTGCTGCGCTATGTATTTGGTAGGTTGTATAAATTAAATGCATTTTCTATTTATGATATTTTCATGTTAGGACTGGTTTATTGGCCTTGACTGATGACCCCATCATCACTCAAGGCACATCTGCTAGGCTTGTGTTCTCAAGGCTGAGGGTAACCCTTGGCACATGCAGTATACAAGTCCCCTCTGTGTAATCAAGCCAGTATCAGCTCAAGCAAAATCAAGCAGAAGCTCTACAGTTGGTTAGCTCTATGTCTTGGTAGCATTCACAGCGGATGAAGCAATGGCTCTCCTGACTTGGGTTGAGCAGAAGAACCCGACCTAGCATGGTGGGAGAAAGAGTGCTGAGGGAGCAGAACCCATGAGGAAGCTCACAGCCAAGAAAACCTGTGAAAGCCAGAAGGCCTGGGGATGTGGATTCAAGGGAAATTAAAAGAACAGGGAGCACAGCACCTCCGCAGACACACGCTGGACAGGAGACTCATCATACACACTTTCCTATGGGCTGTAATTCTATCAGACCGCAGGGTGTTCTCAGAAAAGTGCTTTCTAAATGGAAAATGATCACCCTTTATCCTTTTCCCACCTCTTCCCAAGTTGGACCTTTAGAGATCACCTCCATGTTCTTTCTAAGGAAAGCCCTGGTGCCACACCAGGCCGGGTGAATCTCCCCAGCCCAGTCACAAGCCATCCTAATTCTTGTCCCTATCTCACAGCACCAGCCACACTGCTAGTGACGATGCTGTTACTGCCATGTGCCAGGGTTTGGAGTGCCTGGAGTTCTGATGCATTAACTTTCCCAAATTCACATTACTACTAAGAGAAAAAGTAAGGTTTGAGTCAAACTTCGCAAGTCATTCTCTTATTCACTACATGGCACTACCTGTGTGCCTTCAGTGACTAAAGCGATTCATTGTATCGTGTTGGATGTTGGTGAACAGAAAAAAGAAAGACAGATTGCTTCAAACTGATTTACCTTCAACTAAACTACAAACTCTACTGAAGCAAGGAAACAGATATCTTTAGTGAAATACTTACCTCAGAACCTATTTCAGTGCCTCAAACCCTAGCATTGCAAAGACACCCATAAAGGGAATTTAAAAAATGGAAAAATTGAAGCGATTTAAACACAATGAAGACCATGAGGTATACCATGGCCAGATATAATGACTTATATTCTCTGCTAAGCAGCTTGAGCTGCATCCTGAAGACTATTCGTTGCATGAGAGAAGGTAAAGAGCACCACACATTGGTGCCTCAAGTAAAGGAAGACCTGAAGGCTGGGGTCAAAGCATAACTGAAACTGGAGACCATTAGTACACAAAAGGGTACGAGTTCAAATGTTGGTGAACTACAGTTTCTAAAATGCATTAAAATATAACCTAAATATCATCTAAAGGACACCATGAGCATTTCTATATGTCAACCAATAAAATCAGCGTGACTGATTTTACTGACAATGTTCAGTACCAGACAATATTCCAAGTACTAGAAAAAACTACGGTGAACTAAAAGTACAAGCGTTGCACTATAATTCAAGACCAATACATTATAAGATATAAATGAGGGGCCAGCCAGGTAGCTCAACGGACCAAAGTGCTTACTTAGGCAGCAAGGTGCAGGGGCTGGATTTGATCCCCAGCCTGCCGAACCAGCCCCGCCCACAGGGCACTCTGAGACCAAGATTGAGACTCTGAGACCAGAGCTTGGAAGGAAGGCTGAAAACTGGAGAATCACTATGAGTACGATGTGTGTAGTGAGATCCTGTAGACCTTTACATTAAAAAAATAAAATTATATCTATATCTATCTATCTATACACACACACATATATACTTCAACAATGATCAACAATAATTTTAGCTGTAGTGTTTTCTATCATCAAGAATAACTCTTGTTGCACAGTGACACAGATAAGCAAATATATTGATAGCTGAAACAACTTTGTCACATAGAGATAATGTCAATTATCACACTTGCTTTTATTTTCCTAAAAAGCTCACCAATGATCAGGTAAACAATAGTTCAGTTAATCCTAATTCAAGCTAGGTAACAAATGGCAAGAAGATGAAAACAACCTATCAGTTGATTAGTTGTTTAAAATATTTTAAGGTTTAAACATAAAAACTATGATCGAGTGTGGGCTACCTCTATTATTACTAATGTCTAAAATAACAGACCACTAGGGGAGTTAGCAGGTTTTCCTCCCATTACCTCTTTGAGAAACAAAACTAACTAAAGTCTAAATCGTGGTTGGAGTCCAGAACTATTTTCAAGCCAAGGTAGTAAAACAAAACTCACACAAATGTTTAGTAATTCTACTATGTAAACTGGTATACTTAGCGTTTAGAACTCTAAATGAAAAATATAGAAATTCTCATGCACGGTAGACTCTACCTAAAATAGGATGACCAACACTGAGCAATTATTTCCTTTAACTCCATTTCAAATGGGAAGCTTACTATTCCTCTGTGGAGGAGGGGCTTCTTTTGTTTGTTTGTTTATTTTCAGGGCCTTTGAAATATCATTTGAAGGGGAGGCCCATCGGATGTCAATTCTTTCTTTGTGGAAGTTCCACCGAGTCAGTCTGAGATAAATGGAATTTTCTCCCGTGATCCAAGCCTTAATTATGGTAATTAGCCTGTGCAATTTGTAAAGTTTGGCAGCCAATTCAGGTCCTAATATGCATAAGCTTCTTTCTGTTACAAATTGAGTAGGTTTTAATCAGTTTTTAAAAGACAGTGTCTTACTCTGCCTGCATGCCACACTCTCAGATTTTGAGATTGAATGGTATTTCAAACTCTACTCCATCATTAGCAGGTTTGATATCGTTAATATTCATGAGGCTTTCATTTTAGCATTAATCCCTTAGCATCTGCGATGATGATGGGCACTTGGGGGATCGTCTATTGTGCCTCTTCGGAGAGTGAAAGCCCAGGCAGCTCTTGGCAGTAAATTAACCCTCACAATGCCACTTGGTGCCAAATGCCTTTTGAAATGTTGCCTTCTGCTCTGCGCCTTTCTGTTCGGATTTCACACTGGTGTTTGAGTCCCTCAGCAGAATCATGCTTCATTTTATTCTGACAGCCATCTGTGACACTAGGAGGTCCCCCCCCCCTTTTCATTCAAAAGCTATATCTTTCACCGCTTTTTTTTTTTTTTCTAAAATGAGCATGTTAATCAAATAAGGAAAAAGAGTCTAGGCTGCTAATTCTTCTTTCATTATATGAATGTTTATGCACATTCTGGGAACTTGTAGGAATATATGCAATTGATTTCTTAATAGTGTTTTTAAGAATAAATTTTAAGTTACCCATAATTCATTTATTTATTTATTTATTTATTTATTTATTTTCAAATATGTTTTCTGAGTAGCTAAAATAAAATTTTCTCTTAAATGCTAATTGTACTTTCATATTCTGCACAAATATATTGGGACTCCAGAAAAAGAAATAAATAAAATTTGTCATTCTAGTGATTCTGGAGTTTTTACCAAGAAATGGTTAACTTTAGATATGAAGACAGACAAGCAACCTATATCAAACTGTCAAAAATGTTGGCAAAAGCTCATATTTCTATTCCAATTTTTAGTAGTGACTTAATTTTTTTACTTTAAATATCCCTCATCCTGGCACGATACAAGAAGTGTTCTAATGGCTTCGTGAACTTGTATATAATAAAACATATGAATTTTGCTTTATGGCTTTTCAAGAAAAAAACCTTAATGCTGACAAGGAGTTCTGGCTACAATTTCTTTAATTACATATCAGGTCAGAATAAAACAGTTCAGGGTTGTCCTGTTCATATGTAACCTTAAATAATAAGCATCAACATATGAAGGTTAAAGGAAATGTAATTCAGGAAACAACCCAGGGAACAGAAGACAGTCATTTTTCCTAGACAGTCAGGCAGGACAAGGTTGGACAACACCAGGTTAAGTTCAGCGATGTTCTTAAGCCATGTCTCATTTATGTGAATAAAAAAATAACTTCAGTAGTTATAGCCATACCCTCTTTCTCAGTTCACTTATAATTCTATGGACTATAACCTGGTCATTTTGTGCTCGGGACGGATGGGAAGAATCATTATCTACAGTCTTTTGTGGTGGGAAGGGGTGGAATAAAACCCCTTGAGTGACAAGGGTGCTGGGTGGCAGGGAGAGGTTGGGCTAAGAGGTCCGCCCACCCTATGCACCCCTAGATCCTTGATTGTGCAGGGAGGAGGAGGTTATTAGAAGCCCTGCCCTGCAGCACAACAGTGCTATATCTCAGGCCTTGCACTTGGAGCAAAGCAAAGCCACTGAGCAGCTGATAAAGACCAGTCAGGTAACCAGGCCTAACTTCAGAAAAGGGTAAAAGTAAATCTGATTTTATACAGTGGACACAACTCTGGACTATTGCTGTCATTTAGCATTAAAGTGGTTTTCAAAGAGAAGCTAAGCTTTCATTATAAGCTCAGTTCCCTTCCTACAGAAGCTGGAGGAGGCCAAGACAGAAATCTAGAATTGAAAAATTTTATAGAAAAACAGAAATTTGTAGAATTAACTCTATATAAAAATTAAAATCTACAAATACTTCATTCAAAATTTTCTAAAATTTCCTTTATGTTTCCCTAAATTATTTTAACCATATTCTTTCTTTATTTATTCGTTATTTTATTTTATTTATTTTTTTGCAGAAACTGGATGAAACTCAGGCCCTTGTGCTTGCTACTGAGCCATCTCCCCTGTCCCCCATTTACTATATTGAGACAGAGACACTTAATATGTTAACTACTTCCATAGGAGTAAGTGGCATTAAAACTATTAGTTTTTACAAAACAAGAGGTGTTCAGTTACTAATGACAGGATTTTTAATTATTTTATTTTTATGGAAAATAAAAAATAATAGGTAAATCCTACTACAGGTTCTATTGCAGTCTAAATAAGTATAAAGAAATATAGCCGGGCGTGGTGGCGCATGCCTGTAATCCCAGCACTGGGGAGGCTGAAGCAGGAGGATTGTGGTAAATTTGAGACCAGCTTGAGCTACAAAGTGAGCTTAAGTCCAGCCTGAACTGCATAGTGAGACCCTGTCTCAAAAAAGACAAAAAAAAAAGAAAGAAATACTGCTACACCAGTAATCAGCAAATATACAAGAAGCCTACAGATTATTTAAATAAGTTAAGGAAAGTATTAGTATAGCCTTGATTCTAAAACATTACCTTAGCTGTTTCTTAATATTATTTTGAAAGTTGAGCCAAATCTATGACTTTTACTTTTCATTGTGATCTTAACCAGAGAGAAGACATAAACCGTAGCTTAATCAGTGGATAGACAAAGTGAAATAAATATGCATTGGGGAACATTAAGACAGAAGTTAGGTGTGTCTTGCAACATTATGTCATTCGAAAGTACTCTAACTTCATGAACATTCTTTACAGTTATATTTTTCAAAAGTTATGGATTGCTTTTACATGAATGAATTGCTTCTTGCTTGGCTTGTTACAGGCTGGCTATCAAGAGGCCACTTACTCCTCAGCCATGGCACTGCATTGCACATTCATGGACCCCAAAGACAGGAGTTGGGTGTGTCTTGCAACATTATGTCATTTGAAAGTACTGTTTAACTTCATGAGCATTCTTGACAGCCTTAGAGCCCAGAAGACTGCAGGCAGCTAACCTTCCCTTGCATTTGGCAATTTGGCTGAGTTTCAGTTTTTCCCTGATTTTTTTGATATAAAAAACAAAATGACCCTTATCCCAGGGCAGCCAGAGGATTAGCCAAGGCTTTCAGAGTGTAGGTTTGGAGGTGGAGGAAGGAATGGAGAAGATAAGCAGAACATTGTCTTGCTTTGTGCATTATTTTTTAAATTATAATTCCTATTTTAAAAGATGGAGTTACACAGGTCCCATAACACATGCAAAGCACTATAACCTTTTATTCTAGAGTGTTGAAATGTAAGGATGAGGGGACTGAGAACTACTTGCCAGCAGTATTCATGATCTCAGTGGTGGTGTTCATCATGTCTACATATAATTCTGTTATACAGTTAAATACAGAGTGCCAAAGAAGAATCTCTGTGATTAGAAGGAGAAATTTCTATTATGTTGTATTATAGTTTTTCTGCACATCACAGTGTCATTGATTCCTAATAATATGTAAGTGTTTTATTTGATGTGAATTTATGTTTGTGGACACTATGACCCACTTAAGGGCCAGCCAGATAGCTGAGCAGAGAAAAGCACCTGCTTAGGTAGAGAACAGGGCCTGGGGTTCGACCCCCAAAGTGCCATGCTGGTCCGGGCCCTGGGGCACGTTGAGACAGTGATTAAGACTGGGCATGATGCAGCACTCGGGAGGCTGAGGCAGGAGGATTGTTGTGAGTTTGAGACCAGCCTAAGCTGCAAAGTGAGCTTAAGGCCAGCCTGAACTGCATAGTGAGACCCTGTCTCAAAAAAACAAAAAAAAAAAAAAAAAAAAAAGACTGGGCATGATGGCATGCGCCTATAATTCCTGCCTTTGGCAGGCTGAAAACAAAAGGATCACTAAAGTTCAATCTATGTAGTGAGACCCTGTAGCACCTGTATTAATATATGAAATACATATCCCAGTTGAGTTCAAAAGAAGTTTTCTAGGAATTGAGAGAACAGCAGTATAGGGAAGACAAGCATGTTGATGCAAGCAGACAAACTGTACAATTGAGTAATATTGTAACTGACTCAGAATTATTAAAATTCAATGTTAGATTAAGCAATGTAAAACATAAGTGCGTACAAAGTTATCCATAAATCTTATAGTAGCTTAATTTTATATTTCATTAAAATTAAGGTGTCCAAGGGCCATCCATATAGCTCAAAGAACTAAGTACTTGCTTAAGTAAGCACAGAGGCCAGGGTTTGATCCCTGGCTCCACGAGCTGGCCCCATCTTTGGGTGTGCTGAACAGGCAATGGAGTGCAGGTGTGATGGCACATGCCTGTGATCCCAGCACTAGGGAGGCAGAAATCAGGAGGATCTCCATGAGTCTGGGCTACTTAGTGAGACACTGCACACCCACAAAAAAAAAAAAAAAAAACTAAATTAAGATGTCCAAATCCATTGGTTTTTCTATTAAATATAAGATAGAAATCTAAAAATAAAATATCTACCTAATGAAAAATTAGTACTACCTAAAACATGTTTGTCCTTTCATACCAAAGATATTACTAATTAGTAATGATAAAATTAAATGAAAAAAATTTAAGACACTTAATTCTTCTCTTTCCCTACATAGGAAATAGTCTTTTTACCTTGATTTCATCATCTGATTATTGCTAGCTGCCCTTCCTTGAGGTTATGGCCTTTAAAAATGAAAAATTAAAGTCCATGTCAAACTTAGCTTTAGCCTACGCTGAAAAGGAAGCTTTCTTAAATCTGGGTATTTTTAAGTATACTCATTGCTTGTCATAATTTTGAAGAAAATGAATCCAAATGTTGCTAGAAGTATATGCCTTTAATTGTAAATTATGAAAATATTCAAGACATTTTAAAGGTTGTAAGTCTTCACCAACTCATTTCTCCCTGGTGTGGAACTGGCATTCCATTGTGAGCACTTTATCCATGCAAAGAATTCCTATTCTTACTGTTAATTCCAGAGACACAGGGCTTACCCTGACAGCCTGCAGACTAGCAGAGGCAGGTATGAAAATGTCTGACATACCGAGCCTCGCTAGTTGCTCAAAATTCATGTAAAAGAAATATTATTTAGGATGAGAAAAATAAAAAATAACCAACTGAGCCCAGGAGAAGAGTACATGATTCCTTGAGTGGAAACAAGGGTAGAAAGGTATTTAAGACTAAACAGGGTAAATGTCACAAGCAAAAGAAAACATATTTAAATATATGACACATCCTAGAAGTGGTGATCATTTAAGTATAATCATAAACACAATCTGTAGGTAGACAGCTGGAAATGTAGTGAAGGATGTTTATAATCAGAAACAATGAAGTTTTGTAGTTCTACCTTAAAACAACTACATTCAGCATTTCAGAGTTCCACAAACTAACAAAAATAAAGACACCTTGTAAGAGCAATTTGTACAAGAACACTTTGTAATCAGTTGTCCTGTGTTTAGTGTGCGTCTTCCTTACAGAGAAGCTCCAGAAAGAGCCCATCTCCAGACATACTATTCCTGAGAGAACCATGAAGTGCAACATATTGGGACAGATTATACGAGATTTAGTTAACACAATAAAGATATACTACTTTTAATCATAGAAGATGATTATTTTTTCATTTGTTTGTTGTTTAGGTACTTTTGTAGTCATTCATAAATAACGTGTGATTATTAAGATTTGACCCAAGCTCTTACAAATGAAAATAGGATCGCAAATAGCTTGTCCTAAGTGATCAATATCCAGTGGTACCTGAACTCTGAAATTCATTCTTTCCTTGATTCTGGAGAAGATATCTGAGGTCATGTTTATCACACAATCCAAGTTCATGAACAGATGCAAAATTCTGTCAAATGGCTGTTTGTCTTTGTAATTGTTCATGAACAGATTTACTTGGGAATTAGGTCTTACTGTATTTACATTCATTAAACATGTTAAATTAATGATCACAGATTCCTTTATCCAAGTAGTTATTGGGAAAGTTATAGCAAATTTAAAACCCCCATACAAATTCAGTAGCCTTCACAAAGTTTTGCTACAGTTGTTTTCACCCCAGAAGTCCCAGTTCGGCCTACACTTCTGTGCCCTTCCTTTCATTTCTTCCGTCACATACTTTAGCTTCCATATTGCTTGTTACGTCTTATATAGCAATACAAGCAGCAATATGATTATAATGCACCCTCAAAAACAAAGACATGTATGGGTGAATGTGTGTGTATTCATACAAGGATATATACCACAAAAATTATAAATAATATTATAGGCAACACATTATTGTATTTTCACAGACAGATTTCTGGAGAATTATTCTGTTTACTTTGCCATGATTTTTGCTTTCCATAGCCAACATAGAGTTGAATATCTAGCTTTCACATGAATGCTGTCTTTTCCTCTATGAAAATGAGACAAAAGTGTAATAATAGACATTGATGTATTTCAATGGTAGGTCATGTATTCAGCATACATCAAACCTTGCATTCAATCCCCAGAAGAGCAAAAAAGTCTAACAATAAATATATATGCCAAAATTGTACATATATATATATATATATGCACATAAATAATGAGAATGTAATCTTTTATGAAATAGTTAATTGTGTTTAATAATGAAAGAATTGTTATCTTTGCGTATGTTTTATTTGTAATAAATGGGTAATGACATGATATAACTTAAGGTTTAATCTTGTAGTATTAACATTTTCTTTCACACTTTTAATCTAGAGCACCACAGAAATAAATCAAGGCGGGCGGGGAGATAGCTCAGTAGAGTAAGTGCTTGCCTGACAAGTGCAAAGGCCCAAGTTCAATCCCTGGTTCTGCAAAAAAAACAAAAAATTAAAAAATAAAGACCTGATTTGTGGTATTACTTTTCTAATTTTTGCATGTTAAATACTTGTGTCATAGTTACTCAGGTGTCATCAGCAAATGTAAACTTGAAGACACTGGAAATATACTGCATGGCATTGTGTATTAGTTGTACCATTCATACATAAAACATGGGATTAATATTAAGAACATAATTGTAAAAAAGAATTAAAAATAATCAGGAAACAAGGTTTCCTTCTTAGCTGCACATTTATATAACTCATTGTTAGTAGATTCATTTTATAGCTAGCCCACCAATCCCTTAATGTATAACAATTGTCTCTTGTGAGTTGGCAAATGTATATACAACATTCAGATAAATGATATAAGCCACAGGAAAATTGTTTCTATATGAAGGAAAGGTTTATACACATGACATACTCTGCTATAAACATATGAGCACAAATACAAAGTAAATTATTTCAGCCTGATGCAAATGTCTATACGCTAATTAAGATATAGAATGAACTCTATCTACTTCCTAACTTCCCTGTCCTTTAGCATTCTTTAAGTTGCTGGTAGGTTAATATGAGTTTAATTTCTGAGAAAAAAATAACTAATAAAATTCATTGGTAATAGTATCTGGGTTCAAAATTGTATAGGAGGCAGCATGTTTCACATGTACCATAAATTTTGGCCACACAGCTACAAAAACGTGCATTTCTCTAGTTAGTGTAGACATGAAAAGGAAACCCCAATGTCTATTGAACAAAGTGATTTTATGTTTAGAGATGAGGCTATTTAGACCTTTCAGATCTCATACTTTGAATGGAAAATACTTGGAAATATAATTCTTAGATATCTGGTTCACAAGTCGTGGGGTGTGTTATGTGGAATGAGGTTGGTCTATTTAGTTTTAATGGATTAATTTAAGAACAGAGCTTGACCTTTGATTGTTAACTACACTGGAAACATCTACATTTTCTAATAAATGGTGCACCATGGCCTCATGTGTTAACAGAAGTGAGCAGTATATTCAATGACACCGGCCTTGTAATGATTTCATCAGTAATTAGTACAGAAATGAGGACCTAGGGCGAAAGCTTGAAGTATTCATTTGCCCCCTTACTCTTGATTAGTACAATGAACTCTAATCTAATGAGAACATTTTCTGAAAGAGCTGTACTCTAGCATATGTAGATAGCAAAAACAGAAAAGCCTCTTTCTTTAGTTACTAAACGCTAAACTGGAACACTGGCTTTCTCAGATTCTGTCACTGTCTCTGTTTCTGTGTCACCTCAAAACATTAATATTTAAGGGTTTTTAAAAACATTTCTTCTATATTTGTATAAGTAAAAACAAAAGAATATCAATGTTCAAATATTTGTATGGTCTTCCCCTTTAACTCACAACTTTATTGATACTCTGTTTTTCTATGTTCCATGTTCATAAATCAAGGAAGAACTTGTGAAATTTTGAATTGAGATAACAAAATAGAATGTTGATACTATTTCTTACTGGACCTTCTTAACATTATTTCTTTGGTAAAGCTGGAGCTGACCCATTTATTTATGGTTGTCTACCAAATTTACAAGTCCTAGAGAATCATACTATAATGTCTTTATTAGAACATCTTCTTTCAAGTTTTAATTATTTAAAATCTTCAGTCATAAAACAGTTTTCATTTGATTAAAAGCATTGATTAAAATCAAGTAGTTCAAGTAATTGCTCAGATATTTAGTTAGGCCTTTTGGCTAAGGTCAAATGAAACTCCTATTGTCATAATAATAGAACATGTATGTGTATGTATCCATCATTACAGTCAACACAAATTAGGCTGACTAGGATTAAAATGAAATCCTGTGATTACAAATGATCATAAGTAGCTACTCTATTCCTATGAAGACATAAAAAGAAGTGACTAGATCTCTAACTTAGAGACCTTTGTAAGGAATCTATGAATTCATGGGAACTACAAAACTAATGTAGATGATGTATTAAGAAGAATACTTATCACTATCATATGTCATAATCTTGAATTCAAATTCTTGGCACTAAGTATGTCTAAGTAACTCAAATCACTAACAAGACAATTGCATAATGCGGTTACTCCTTTAGTTATCTAGACTATATTCTATGCCGCTCTTCTTTCAATTCTTGAATCACTCCACTCTCCTCCTTTTAAGGTGGAAAGCACTAAATTCCTCTACTTAAATCACACTTTCATAAAAAAAGCTGGAGAACTCTGCTCTCCTGGCTCCACAGTTTTGCTGACCTGAAGTCTCAGATTAAAATCTCATTTGCCATAGAGGCTTCCTTTGCCAATCTTCTTAAAGAGTCCTCTAGCATACTTTCATGACCTCTTTAACTAATTATTTATGTAACTAATGACAATGAATTTTCCTTATCTTCAGAGTCTCTCAGGCATAATGGTTACAGACAGAGACATTCAGTCAATATTTGTTAAATAAATGGAAGGTCACAATGGAAACAGTGTAATACACGTCACACATGCAGTTGTCTTCTGTGCATTAGGAGGAGCAGCAGAAGCTAAAGAGTAGAGGTAGAAATTAACCTAGAAGCATTTGGAGACAGTAAAGTAAATGAGCTAGAACAACAGTGCTATAGCTTAATGGAAAAAAGATAAAGTGGGTATATGCTTTATTATGGTGAGTTGAAGGCTATTTTCACAAAGCAAAAGAGTTTTCCAAATTCAGTTTTGAGTTCATAATATTCCCATTTTACAAAAAAAAGAAAACTCTTCGGACTTTCTGAAAATAAAAGCAACATCTCCAGAAGAAACAGCATTTATGATATAAAACAGAATGTCATCACTCAGCACCAACCTCTCCCTGAGAATGGTGATTAGAGGTCCATGTTTCCTCTGATTAGGTAAACACTCTCTTTTCTCTGATCTCTGAAAGTGCTGTTTTCCAAAACACACACAGGTCAATATAGCTATGCCAGCAAATGTAAAAAAGGCATGTTTCTAAGTCCAATTTTTCTAGGTTTCTCACTCTTCAAATTTCTTGGATTTGTGTGAAGGTATAAATTCTCCCAAATCACAAGTATGGCTTCATCCTCAGAGCTATACTTGATCCTTTGTCAGTGTCAGCCATGTGGATGAGTCAATTTTAAGGTAATTATCATGGCACTCTTGATAATGACAAGATCTAAGATATATTCAACACTTACACCTGAAAGGGACCATTCTAAATTTATTCTGTACATTATCTCACTGTATTCTCCTTACCTCTTTTAAGTGAAAAACATTATTATCTAAGTTGATAAAGATGATGAATACAATGTAATAAAGTACCTTGCCTAAAGGATACAGCTAATAAATGTAAAAATCTCAGATACTTGCATTCTAACTTCTAAGCCCACATTCCTAAGATATCATACTTAGCCAATGAGTATCCTCGTGTCAGTAGTAGTGAAAAATCGCTCATCATTGTAAGATCTGGAGTAAAGATGTGACATAAGGAAGGCTGTTGTTATTGGTGGTGGTGGTGGTTGGATGGCTGGTCTTCATCTTTTTTAAGAAAAATAACTGCTGAAGCAGCGATGTAGAGGTACTTGCTAGTTATGACAGAAGAGAGTCAAGCCTACAGCTTCATAATTTCTATGAAGAGATTCTTCAGAGTCTTACAGTCAAGGCAAGCAGCCATGACACTGTGAGTATGTAAGTGATGGGAATTTCTAAGGTGAGAGTACTGATGGTGCAGCAAAAATGAAGCAGTTTTAGTTGTCTGAACTTATGCACCAGCATATATCCTATATTGTATATTCTATAGAATATATCAATATATCCTATATTGTATATTATATAGACACCATATTCTACAGACTGCTGTATATGCTGTCTTGCACTTTCTGAAATTGTATTAAAAAGCCAGAAATGATTAAAAATAAATGAACAAAACACAATTATTTTTTTCTGTATTTTAGGGAAGGGTGTACAAGGTGTTCAGTATCTCACTACTAGATCATACTCCTAGTGATCCTCCTGTTTACAGCCTCCCAAGAGCTGGGATTATAAACTCATGCCACCATGCCCAGTATCAATTGCCTTCTCAGCACGCTCTGGGGGTGGGGCCAGCACATCATGCTCAGGGATTGAACTCCTGGCCCCAGCACCTGCTTCCAGGGGCTTTAATCTGCCGAGATATTTGGCCAGCCCACAAAACACAAATTTTAATTTAAAAAAAATATTGCCATGAGATTAGATGAATGTAAGTACTAACAAATGCTTTTCTGTATTCATTTAATAACTAAAATATCTTTAACTGATACAAACCACCTTGATGCAATACATAGTGATCAGACATTAGTTCCATTTTAAGAAACATGGCTAGAAGGTGATTAAAAGTTGAGTTCTTTGAATATTGAGTCTTTATTCTCAAAACTGGAAAATCAAGGGCATATGCATGTTGTCTAGGCAGCTTTCAATAGAATTTGCAATCCCTACTATCTACGTATCGCTACTTGTTATTTTTTTTTTATTTCTTCTGCCTTACTTTTTGGCAATGTTTTGTATGCCCTTTTCTATTCCTTTCTTTTTTCTTTTCTTTCTAATGGTACTCAGGATTTAACCCATGGCTTTGCACATGCGAGGTGAATTCTTTACCACTAAGCCACACCCCAAGATTGCACTAATTCTGATCAACTATTCAGGGATATTTCCATAGCCCAGTGAAACACATTTTATCATGACCCTTTGTGGAGTCTCCTATCCAATTCTGTTGCTCAAAAAATTGGAAATGACTCCAGCACCTGTTTCCAATTAGAGGACTACACTGAGCAGTAAACTTTATCAAGGCAAAAAAAAAAAAAAAAAAAAAAATAGCCATGAGACATGTGTCAACGTTTCCTCAAAGTAGTAGTAAAATCAATTTAAGAGGAGAGAAAAACAACATTTTTCATATATTAAAGTCATCTCTACATTGACATATTGGAAAACTCTAAATGTGATGTACCATGACTTTTTAGAAATCTCAGATTCTACCGAGATTCTGTTATCTCTATGAAGCAGCAAGTTCCTGCAGGTGCCAGAGTTCATAACAATGTACATCTTGAGGACAATGTTTAGAATCCAGGATTACTAATGAAGAGTAGGTATTTTCATTCATAGCTACAATGGAAAATCACAAATAAATGAAAATTACAAGTAGGATTTTGAGGTATTTTAAGGTTTATTCAAAATTATGATATAACAGTGAATAATAAGCTTCTTGCCTAGTTTTTTCTATAACTGATACACCAAAAACAATATAGGGCTGGGGAGATAGCTTGGTTACAGAAGCCCCTGCCTGGGAAGTGCATGGTTCTGTGTTTGATTCCCAGTACCATGTGTCATGCCAGCCCCAGAACACTGAGCACGCAGTGCCAGGCCCAGAACCAGGATGGTGGCACATGCCCGTAATGCCAGCACTAAGGTGTCTGAGATAGGGACAATCACTAGGAGACCAACCTGCAGAGTGAGACCCTGTATCAAGATAAATAAACAAGACAATGTATATTTTCCTTTTTTAATATACATATATATATATACATATTTTTTTTTTCGGTACCAGGGATGGAACTCAGAACCTTATGCTATTTCACGGAACTATCTCCCTATGATTTACATTTTTCTTGCAAGATCTTTTCTCTCTTTACAAAACTAAAAGCTCTTTATAATGCACAACTTTCTAAGAGCATAATTTTCAATAGCAGCCTTCTGATGGGTGTACCCTCACACCGTCACAGCACATAACATCTCATGGTACACAGAGACATTTTTTCCATGCACATAGAAGCACTTAGGGGCAATATTCATTAAATATATTCACAAAGAAACATTGAGGGAGCCTCATACAAATATGAAGGCCATCTATTATTTGTTTTTCTTCTGGTGTCCTTAATCTTTTGACTAAAACAAAATAATGATGTGTTTATGAAAACTTTATAAATAATATTGTAGGGGACATTCACTTATAGTAAAAACATTAATTTGACTTGATTCAGAAAATAAATTGATTTACTTTTCACACTGAAATATTTTGTCATTGCCACATAGTCAGGATCATAGGGTGGGTCCCTTCTTGCCTTCGTGCCAGCTTGTTGACTTGGCAGACAGCCCTGGTTAAAGAATACACCCGTCCTTCTGCCATTTGTTAAATCTGCATAATTAAGGACCAATTATACATTGCATTGTTTTGTAGCAAGCTCCTCAGCTGGCTCTCTCTGATTATAGTTTCATGCCCCTTTGCCATGTTGATTACCAAAAACTACTGTGAATAGTTTTATCATTCTAATAAGGAAGTTAAAAGCAAAACATATCAGTATGATACATGATTATTAAGCCTGGAAAATGATCTCATGAGAAAAATATATTTAATAGATGTTGTCATTAAATGCTTTGATGTGTACAGTAAAAATGACTCTAAGTAACAATAGAAGTTACCTACCAGGAGTGTGTGAGTGTGCTTGTGTATATGTGGAGTTTGTGATGTGTGTGTCCATCAATTATTTAAAATTATGAAGCTCTGAGGAAGCTTGGTTTTGTCAAGTACTCTGGTTTCCCTTTTGTTTAAAGTATGTATTTTGTGAACATTCTTATACTATTTCTTACTTCCATCCTTTCAATCCACACTATGATCTCAGTGTGACCACATAAGTTTTCTGAACATAGCTAATTTTTATCTGGAGAACTGGTTGCATAATGTCCTAGAGCAGCCAATCATAGGAAAATTAGCAAGCTGCTATAGTATCAACTTTAAGTTTTAGAAGCTCTTTCAGCACATGGACATTGAGAGGTATTCCTCATCTTGCTTAATAAATGGCGCCTAGCACAGTTTCTGAGACATTGTCAGAATTTGCACTCAGTTCAGACCCAGCTTCTCAATAGCTCTATATGAAGCTACTTAATACTAATTTAAGGTTAATAATCATTGACTTTTCAATGAAAAAAATCTTTGAAAAACTAGATGTTTTTAAAAGGGATTTTTAGTAAATGTTTGCCTTAATTAAAATTTGCATGCACAAATTGCATCACAAAAAGTTACCTTGCTGGTAAACTAGCTTAAGGCCAGTTTGACACTCATTGTGTAAACAATTCTATTCCTATGTACACTCCTTTCAGTTTTCAAGAGACAATGTATAAGATAACACACTGAAAATGAACACTTGAGTAACTACAATAGCGTATGCAATCTTGTTTCGTTTTTGTTTTTGTTTTTTGTGACTAAGACATAAAGAACTTGTTTTATTTTTTCCAAATGCAGATACAGAAGTTTGCATATTTTGCAAATATTGCTTCAAAGCAACATTTCTATATACAGCACCTTCTGTTCTAATAGCACATAAACGCATAGATATGTATCCACAGTGCAATGTTGGCTCATCGAGGATCCACTCCTTATATTAAGCAAAATGATTAGTCAAACCAGAACTTTTTGTCAAGGCAATTTTTTATAGGTGGATAGTTTTTCTCAACAGAAAACTTAGGTAGTGCACCTATTTCTAAATGATATCAGCAATTTTTGCAAATAACAGTTTCCAGTGCTCCATCTTGGGGTTAATTCACCTTCACCCAGAAACTCGGAATGGAGCCCCTCAACATGGCTTTAAACTAGGGAAACACTGAAGTTATCAGAACTTGGGGAGTCTCCCCGCCTCCTTAAAAACAAAAGTCAAAATGATACAAACAGGATTATTTTCTTTATAAAACCTAAATGATAAACCCAGAAAGAACCACTTGGCAAAAATCAGGGTGTTTCTGCTTTCCTCTTAAATATATGAAATCAGCTACCTTAAAAGTTACAGCTTCCCCAGATGTGACACCCAAATGTTATTTCAGAAAACAATACAACAGTCATCATACCTCACAATTGTGGGCATAGAAAATCATCCTGTGCTTTTTCCCTTTTTAGAAAAGCATCACACATTTCTTATGATGTAGCTGTTGTAAATTATCTAGAGCACAGATTGATGCCATACATACTTGCGTATTTATTCCTATATGAGAAACACCAATGTTAGCAATGGCAAACAGCCTCTACTACAGGAATTGGGTCAGTTTCAATAAATGCTATAGCTGCATGTATTCCCTCTGATGGATAAGCATCACAAGTCAAATTTGTCCTCTAATTGATTTTATATCAAGTGGCAAACAAATCACTGGACAGCACTCCCTGTAACATCTTAGTACAGAGGTCCGGATTCATGATCACAATGACCTGTGCCTTAAAGCTTAACCATTTTAAAGGTTTCTGGAGACACTGTCACTGCTATAGAAATATTGGCTACTTCATATTCACATAGTAAATATTTGCAGCGAATAACATTACAGATTCATAAACCCATAATTAACTCGTGTTAATAGACAACTATGCTTTGACTTTTGCCTTCAGTGATAATAAAATGTATATTGGTCACTCTTGAAAGAGCATATGCAATCTTGTTAAATAAATATAAACTGTTCAGAGAATTCTGTCAACAAAATGGCTTTAAAATGATTTTAGCTAATCGGAGAACATTTTGCATCATATTCTTCCAGGTTCTGAACTCAAAAATATTTCAGAAATAGTCTACTTCATCTATCTTAATATCTGTGGGTACCTTTTGCTCAGGTTGTATGAAATATTTAGCTTTTGTTTAGATTGAAGGGTAGCAGAAAAATTTTGTTTTACCGTTGAAGTCTCTTTATTTTTCAAGGGTTTTGATTGATGAAAGAACTATCTGTAAACAACCTGCTGTGTCCAGAGACTCCAAACCTAATTGCCAAGACATGAAACAAATCCCACCTGCAGACACAGAAACTTGAGAAGGACAGTGACTAGAGGCAGAGGTGTCACCAACTCTCATGCTAGGGCAAAGCCTTCTCAAGTAACTTGAAGGGCTCCTGATACTACTCACTTGCAAGTTGGCAATAAACACAACAACAAATCTGATAGTCAGGAGACCCAGTCATGAATAATGTTTGCCCCCTCTCTCTGAACTGTGTACTAAATGGTAACTCTCTGCAACAGTTGTATTTAGATTTAACATTTCTAACCAGATCAGTTAATCTAGTGGACAGCTCTACTAGTTTAATGTCTGGAGAAAAAGTAACTCTTGATGCCTAAATTCTCATCAAGCTCAATAAGTCAGTATAACAATTAAATAATTAATAATAGTAAGTAAATAAATTTCTCATATAAAATCCTACTTGTGTTGCAACACACCTTAGATAAGCTAGTGTCTTTATTACTTTTCTCAAAAGTATTTCATATCCCAAGTTAAAGGAGAGAAGGTTTATTCAGTTCACAGGTTGTAGAGGCTCCGGTCCATGATTAGCTGGCACCACGGCAGGGTAGGCAAACCAGAGGAGAAACAACTCATGGTAGGCAGAGGGCAGCAAAGCAAGCAAGGGACAACCACACTCTTCCTGTCGCTTATACCTTATTCAGGCTAATTATAGCAAATAGTGCTTGAAATATTCATCCAGGTGCCCTGGATACAAACATAGCACCATGCCTCAATCCCAGCATCACATTCTAGATCTTGCCACCTCTGAAAAAATCCCCATTTTTCATTGCATGATACTTTGGGTGGACATATAGACACAAGCCATAACATTCTGTTCTTAAAGATTTAAGCTCATCCTTTTGTGTAAAAGGCACTTGGTCCATCTCCAGATTTACCAAAAGTCCTAACAGTTTAAGCATTGATGAAAAGTCGAATTCAAAAGTCTCTGTGATATAAGGCAAACTCTTAGCTGAGAGACCCTGTACACATGAAAAGAAAGGTAAACATTTCCAATATTAAATAGCACAAGATAGGTATCTCCAATTCCCAAAGTTACAAATAGGGGGATCACAGGGATGGTAACAAAGCAAGACCAAAATTCATCAGAGTAAACACTAAATCCAAAAGTTACATTTCCAGCATCCCTGGTAATTTGCGGCAAGCTGTGTACTCCACAGTGCTTGGGTGCTCTGTCCCTATGACACCAACAGTGCTTGCAGCTTCTGTGGCTTTTCTCTTGAGTTGGCTCTGCTCCCCCCTCTTACAATTTTCCTCAGATGATCCATGTTGTTGGCATCTCTAAACTTTTGGATATTCACTACACCTTTGGCTTCACACTCAGCTTCATACACTGCCCTCTAAGGGCATACTCCTTGGCATCATAGAACTTCTGAAATCAGGGTGAAAGCCTTCCTGACTTCAGAACTCCTGCATTCTGCATGTACCTAAAACCAGCACCACATGGATGACATTAATGTCTACTGACAATTGGAATAGTAATCAAGCATCTCTTTTGTCTGTAGGGGTTGAGTACCTGGGTCACTGATCACTCTGAATCCAGTTCCTAAGAGCATTTTTCTAGGTCACTGCCAATCTGGAACATGGCACTTGGGATTTTTTTCTGAAAGCAAAGTATTTCAACTTTGCAACTCTCTGGCTGCAAAACCTGGAATCTTGCTGGTTCTTGTGTTGTCGTTGGTTCATTTTTTTGAATGTGTTCTTCTGAAGTACTTGGCTTTTTCATGCTAGTTTTTCAGTGACCAATTTCTCCTGTGTCCTGTCTTTCCAGCCAACAACTTTACTAAAGCTTCCTTTCTGGCCAAACTCACAATATTTTGAATCAGTCTCTTGGGCTTGTGGCTCTAGATTTTAAATATAAATTTGCTTAAAACTCCAAACAGGAGCCACCCCACTGCATCAACATTAGACTAACAAGAAATTTCTTCTTCCAGATTAATAAATCCACAACCCTTAAGACCAGCCTCAGATGAAGTCTCTACATGAGCCATGAGCAAGGTCAGAAAAGCTTCCTGCCAGCATGTAACACACACCACTGGGAGTGTAACAGCCAGTGCAGTCCTTCATCTCATCAGAAAATCCCTGAGCCTCATCTTTACTGGCAGCATCTCTGGTCTTCTGACTTTTGACCAGAATCTTTTATCACATACAACTTTGGAGGTTCCAGCTGTGCCTGGGTTTCAATACCTTCCCTGACTCTTCCCCTTCCTGCAGGCAGCTGCATAGGCTCCTAAACCACATGGCCAGGTATAATTGTAGAAACGTCACTTCTCTGTTACCAAATTCTGTCTTCATTTTTCTCTCACTACTGGGAGAATTGCCCAGAGTTAAAGGAAGAAAGGGGTTTATTTTAGCTCACAGTTTGCAGAGGATTCAGTCGATAATATTCTGGCTCCAAAGAAGGGAGGAATAGAAGACTGGAGTCTCAGAGGAGCAATAGTTCAGGATGGACAGAGGAAGCAAAGCAACAAGAGACAACCACAGTTCTTTCTAACCCTTATGTCTTATCCAGACTATTTATGGAATATAACACTCATGCTGTTAATCTTAGTGCCCTTGATCGTAATATGGGACCCCACACTCTAGACAGAGATACCTCTGAGAGAGCTCCACCAGCGACCATACAAGATGTTGAGGAGACCTTTAGACAAAGACTATTGCAGTCATGCAATTTAAAATAACTCTGAGAAATACTCAGCATTCCAGTGGTAGTTTCCTATTTGGAAATAAATTAAAAGAATTTGTATTTGTTCCCTACAGCAATCGTATGAGTAGATCAGCAATCTAGTCAGGCCAACTGACTTTCTAGACTTTTTAAGTCATCAAGTGTTATATCTGAATGATAAGTTTCAAATTTTGGTGCAAAACAAGTCTTTTTTGTACCAGTAAAACATTTTCATTGCCTTTCACTACTTGTAGTAGTGCCAATTTCAGTTGAATGATATGGGAGATGATTGTTTTCAAAAATATTTCTTATTTTCAACTGCAGTTTTATTCATGTATTTCATAGTCAAATTATTATGGATACAATTTTTCTTCCTTCCTAAGAGATAAATAGTACATAAACTATATTTATTATCTAATCTACATTTAAAATGGATGAAACAATGTTTAATTATGGAGAATAATTTCTGGAGAATCTTTGCAACAGAATCAAATTGCTATTTTTAAACAAATATTGGCAGCAGAGCTACAGATAAGACATGATATTAAGTGAGACACTTCATGAAAACAGAATAATGCTAGAAATAGACTACACTAAAGGCAGCATTTGCAATATGGGGAAATGACTCTCTAAAGCACAGTTGTGTTGAAATCATGTGAAAAATATACCAAAAATCAAACCTTACTTCATTCTTTACAATAAAAGTACTTCCAGTGAACCAAAATTTAAAATATCAATGAAACAGTCATATATCTAATAGTAATACAAGACAAGAGTTAATAACAACAGATAAGGATTACATTTCAGGGACAGAAAAACAAAAATGTAGACAGACTAAAAGAAAACACTAGGGTATATAACAATATAAAAAATCAATTTCTACATGAGAACTAGCATATTATAATTTAAATTAGAAAAAGTAAAGAATATATTCTAGAAAGTAATGTATTTTATTATATGTCATTCTATGTAACTATTACAATATGTTTTGTCATCATATAAGTCAATAATATTGAAATCAAAAATTTTAAAATAAAAAAATTCAATGAAATATTTTTACAAACTGTATAAGCACACAATTCATAGGGGCACATGACCTTTACTCATAATGAGCAAAATTACAACCCCAGTGCAGTTCCACATTCAATTACAATGTGACTATAGTTTTAGTATTATTGACAAGAATGCCGAGAAAAAGCTCTTGAGCACACACACACACACACACACACACACACATACAGATGTCATTTTCTTACTATGATTATTCTAGCATTGTTTTCAACTAGTATAGAATATTTTAGAAAAATCTTGCAAGCAGATTTTAACATTTACTATTAGTCTGTATTGTTTGATTTCTAAAAATGTTTACTATATGCATATGTTACATTTTTTCAATTAAGTAGAATGACTTCTTTATTTTGGAAAACAAAAAGAGCTCATATATCTTTCTTTCTTTCTTTCCTTCTTTCCTTCTTTCTTTCTTTCTTTCTTTCTTCTTTCTTCTTTTTTTTTGAAAAACTTAAAACTCTTGGCTGATGAGTCACAGCCAATGCTTGACCAGATTGCTCTCTGTGAGAG
>PVKA01001471.1:35702-53046 GCA_004027165.1 Ctenomys sociabilis
ATATAAAGTACATGTGTTGGTATATAAGTTTGGATCTACCTAGGTCTTAACCATCCAGCAGAAAAGCATAAATGTATAAAAATGAAGTATACATCGTGAGCCCATAATATTAAGCTGAGCTGTAAATGGATATGGTCGACAATTTCTTTGAATAACTCCCTATGGTTAGAATGCTGGACTGTGTTGGATTGTGGTGTCGAGTTCAAGAACCTAAGGTAGTTGAATGTCAATGGAGTGCCCACTTTTGACAAAGGAAGGGTTGTAGAAAAAAAAATCAGGATGTGTGTGTATAGACAGTACAGTTGGGATAGATAACGCTGTGCTTCTACATAATCCTATGAGAGGCAAGATCTGCACTAATGGTGGTTGGACAGGATATTATGTCAGCTTCTAGTGCTATGGTCATCCACTAGGTAAATAATTATTGAATCTTTGATATAATTCAGCTATAAAAAAACCTGTAAATATAATTTCATGTATGCACCTTGTACAGTACCAAAACGTTATGAAAACAGTTTGCAATGTATTAATTCATCGACTCTGTATGGTTAAGGTGTCTTGAAACTGTCTGATTGACATTTATATTTTAATAAAAATAAATGGAAAAAAAAAAAAACTCTTGGCTGAGAAACTAGCTAATCCCTATTTCCATTGTAAACTTTCCTTTGAATAATCCTGAATGTGTGAAAAGAAAACCATGGCAAATTCAGTTGCTGACGGCCCAAAGTATTTCAAATATATGGGTGTTTGAATTTTTTCTGCCGACACACCTTTAGGCAGATATCTGGCCTGAGCTGAGTTCCGCAAACAAGACCTCATGGTCTCATTACTGAATGCCCAGTTGGTTTCTAAGCAAGGATCGTACCTGGTGTGCCAGCTTCCACCACTCTGCTCCAGTTCCCACTGCTCATCAATAAAGCATGATGCTCCGCACACAGGCCAGTGCCCGGGGGCCAGCTGTCAGCGACGGCAGACAATAAAAAATTATATGTGCTCACCAAATCACTGCAGAGAAATCCAGGAAGGCGGCTGAAAAACATTCCCCCAAAATTCCCCAAAGAACTATTCCTAATTTAAAAGCAGCAACAAAATAAAGGAGGGAGGAAGGGAAAGTGGAAGGAGACAAGGACAGAGGGGCAGAGTGGAGGAGAGGAGAGAGGGAGAGGGAGAGGGAGAACAGCCCCATAGGCAAATATAAAACTGCACACACAATTTGCTATGGTGGGCATGAAAGTGAATATTTGGGTCTGCAGTCAATTTATTGCCTCTCCACACCCCTTGAGAATGCATAGAACAAACCAAAGTCTAAGGTGCATTTGACTGAATCCTCCACAAGCAGATGATGCTTTCTGTCTCTACATTTATGAGTATAGCACTAATAAAACTTTGAAAATATAAGAATCTAACAAAAATAAAGGAGTGTCCTATAGGATTCCTAATTAGCATTCTGTTTTTTAATTAGTAATTCAGTTTCCTTGTTGTTTTGTTTTTTGAGAAAATGACCTTCAACAATGCAGTTGATCATATACCAGTTAAATTTAAAATAATATAATTTTAACTAGCTATTTTAATATAATGTCACCACTCAGATTGCTTTTTGATTTTTAATTGTTCTGTCATTGTATCTCTGATCTCTAGATCATCCACTCTTGTACTATTCAAGATGCAATTACAAAACTTTTTCTAGTTGGCTAATAGTCAACCCCATAAATGAACTGAATTGCCGCTACATAACTATTGCAAGAAATAAAGTAGGATTATACAAAAACTGTGCAATATTTTTATATTTCAAATAGAGTAGTATCTTGTACATTTAATGAACACTTACTGGACACTAAATACATTAATGGGAAAAGTGTGAAGACTGCCAGAATTAGCAAGTCTCTGTACTTGAAGAGTTTACTTTATACCCCAAGGGTATTTACTCTATCAAAACTCTTCTGTAGACACAGTAGGCTTTGGACTGACTGGGAAAGAAGCAATCATGTGAATTAGGAAAAGAAATCCTAGCTAGGCAGAGTGCAGGATGCACAGAATTCCACCAGGGGCCTAAAGCATGGCTGGAGAGTGCTATGCAGCTACGGAGAGTGACAGGGGCACTTAGCGCCTAGCCAGAAATGTGAGCTGTGGCAAGGTGGCCCTTCAAACCCTGCAGAGAAGCTACCAGCTAACTTTGGAGGCACGTAGGGTTGTAAACTGAGAAATGAATTACTTGGTGAATCTTTGTTAATTCTTGGAGTAGAGTGATGAAATATTGGAGCAAGAAAATGAGAGGCATAACTGAAAAGGGCTTTAAAGTATTCTGTTCTCCTAAGTCATTTTTGTATGAAAATTTGATTACAACTTCAAACTGGTTCAAGATCTGACTCTGCAGCTTTCCAGCTGTGCAAACTGAATGGCTCTCTTGCTTCCAGGAGCCTCTGTTCCTTCATTCATAAAACACGAAGAACATCTGGATAGTTTTCTAATTTCCTGGAGCCTCTCTTCATTCACAAAACCAGCAAAACATCTGGACATGCATTCAGAGTCCTTAGGAGTAAGGGAGATAATGCCTAGAAGGCAGTACAGGTCTCGTCCAATCTACCACCCTATGAGAGACTGGCAATTCCTAGCATAGTCAACATCTATGAAAGACACACTGTCTAGCCAGATAGGCACATCCTTTCTAGGTTTGAGAAGCATATTTGATTCACTAAACACCTTTAGACAAACCCAAAAAGTTATCTTTGGAAAATCTTTTCCTTTTGTAGATATTATCATATGCCACTGTTATTTTTAAGTTTCTTTGTTGTTGTTAGTTCTGATTCAAAAGTAAGTACAAGTGAGTATAGGAATAATTGCTTTACCTTCCACATATCTACATGACTGAGCATATGGACTGCTTATTCCTCCTTGTCAAATTTGTCCTATTTTCTGTGCTCTTTGGGAAGTGACTGAACAAGCCAGGGAGGAAAGGAGTATTTTAAAATCTGCTCTCTGCTTTTTGCACTGACTGGGTACCACTTGGTGCCCGAGACATAGATGTGTTCTGCTATCTTTGTTTCTGTGCTACATGAATCGGTGGCGGTGGGACCAGTGTGTCCTTTGAGAGTCACTCGTGTGTGTGCCCAGGCAAGGCCATCCTTAAGTCTATGTCCAGCCCTACCTCTAGAACAGCTGGCACAGAATTCGTCCTCACAAGCAAGGAACAAAGAAAAGAAGGGCAGTGCTTATTATTTTATTCTCTTTACATGTTCTTGTATGAAACAAATGGATTACAGGGAAATTATATTTTATCTCCAATAGTAGCATTTACATTCACAGTCAAGGTATTAACTTTTTGAAAAACCGAAAGAGAATTTATTTCCTTCAATATAGTTACTGTACTGATAAAGGTGTTAATTTAGAATCTGCTTCTTTCAAGTTTTGCAAAATCGAATGCAAGTACCAGTTGCTTAGTAAAATGAAGCTGCCTGTGAAAAAGACGCCCTTGTGAATACTTAATAAAACCAGAAAGAGGCTTCATCAAGTGACAATATTTTAAGAATTCATGAATTTCTCTTTACTTATTCATTTGCAAAGGTTAAATTGAGATGCTTCATGCAATGCTTTGCCCGCTTGTGTCACGCAATCCAGAAAAACAACAAATATTTTTCTGTAGCAAAGAAATGCAAGTATGATCAATTTGAAATAAAAACATATCTATCTGAAATTCCTTTTGAAATGTTAAGTGCTGTTTCACTTACTGGTGTCCTTACACAGCCTCACATGACCGGGATGTCAGACTACGATACAGTGAGATGGAAGGCAAAGGAACCAAGATTGTAAAGACCCTAAGTCTAGTCTGGGGCTTGCTACTTCCCAACATTGATAACTATTTTTTTCTATTTATGTACTTGGCACAAAGTCTCACTCTGCAGCTTGGACTCGTAGTGATCCTCCTGCTTTCAGCTACCCCAGCACTGGGATTACAGGCATGTGCCACCACATCCAGACTCTGTCACGGGCTCAGCACACCCTGGGTTGGGGCTGGTGCAGCATGTGGTACCGGGAATCAAAACTTCATCCCTGTGATTGCCAAAGCAGGTGCTTACTCCACTGAGCTATCTTGTCAGCCCTAGTGCTACCTATTTTAAAGCTGTATTCTTGAAAAAAAAAAAAAATAGATATATCAAGCCTGCCATGGATGGGAAAGCCTTAAATGTTAGCGAACAAGACAATGATTGTCTCTGCTTAATTGGCCTTAAATTTATTAAGTCAAAATAAGTTTTGATGGTGAGGGAAACACCAAAAGAAATTACTAAAGCCAAAATAAGTTTAGGCTTATGGTGATCAATCACTGTACAGACCGTAAAATATAAAACATCACTGAAGGGATAATTGGAAGATGTGTTTAGGGGCAGCTTCTGGAAGGATCAGATATTTTTATTTTGCCCTTGGATGCATTGCTTAGCTGAACAAGACTGGTTCTTGAGGAGAAAAATGGAGACAGTGCTAACTTCCATGTCTGCCACATAGAATACTTCTGAGAATAAATTATGGTAATGTTACATAAAAGTGAGGTTAATAGATTTAGATCATACGTTATCTGCATGTGATATATACTAATATAACCTTTAACACATCTACTCCAAAAATACACAGTGTTATACACAGAAATCACAATACTCTTTAACAGGCAAGTATATTTCAAGAGGAAAAACTGAGTTTATCAATTTATATTTCTTCTATCATCTTCTGTAATAAATCATTGAACTAGCATGTTAGATACCACACAGCATTTGTCTTCGTCTGAGCATGGTTAAGAATGTGAGCTCTGGGGTCAGGGAGACAGCTCAGTGACATCAGCACTTGCCTGGCAAGCACAAGGTCCTGAGTTCAATCCCCAGCCCCACAGGCTGTGTGAGCCCCAGAACTGGGCATCGTAGCACAAATCTATGATGCCAGCTCTCAAGAGGTTGAGACAGGAGAAATGCTGTGAGTTTAAGACTGAATTGGGGGCTACAAAAGTGAGAAGAAGGCCAGCTCAAACTGCAGAATGAGACCCTGTCTCAACAACAACAAGAAAAATAAGGTCTAGATTAGGAGAACAAGGACTTATATAAAATCTTTGTGGAATAATATCTTTATGCTTGGGTAATTTAATCTGTCTGCACAGTAGTTGAATGATTCCTTTAACTCCAAATATTTAAAAAGCTTAAAAATATAATTAAATTTCCCTTAAATTTTCTGACATTGATATGATTGGTATTAAATAAAAACAGCTCTTCTCATTGCTACTGATGAAGTCTTACTAGAGGAGCCCCAGCTTTCTGCTCTCTGGTGAAGTCACTGAGAAGCTGGCACGTGGTGGCTGCAGCCATGCTGTGTGAAAGGCTTGAGTTAGATTTAATTTCCAGATCTATAGAACATCAGTGGAAAACACATCCATCATCCCCACCAAGCAATGCTCAGTGCACAAATACTTATTGTCCACATGAAGGCCCAGCAGTGTCATTAGACAATATGTTAGAGACTGGGTGTTGTGGCACATGCCTGCAATCCCGGCTCTTAGGAGGCTGTAAACAGGCGGATCACTACAAGTGTGATCTAGTAGTGAGACCCTGAACACCCTGTAGACCTTTTCCTAAAAATACAGATAAAAAAAAAATAATACATTGGCTTGTGTCCCACCAAGCATCCACAATGCCCATGTGATGTGACATCGGTTGGTGCTCTTTTGACTTGAATTCTACTCACTTTCCAAAGTTATTTTGATTTTTAGATTTTGGAGAACATCCATCTTTTTCCAATTTATAGTTTTTGTATATGCTGTGTAAAATATTCCTACGTCTGTCTCTTTTTTCCTCAAATCTCAGCTTTAAAGATCATTGTCGCAGGAAAATCTTCATTCCATATACTACGTACTCCCCAAAGACAACCTTATTCTATAGTAATCTAAGTGCTTCTTCATTTTTAGCACTGTGTACAGTTATTCTGTCTTATAATTGCAGGTTTTTGTCAGATTTTCCAGTCTGACTTTCATAAGCTAACATCTTTGGTCATGTGTGTGTGTGTGTGTGTGTGTGTGTGTGCATGAGTGAGTGTGTGCGTGTCGTTTTTAACCTAAGGAACTGTCCTTCACCGTCCCCTAGTAGGACCCAAACAAGTATCTGCCTTATGAATGAATGATGGGAGAAATGAATGGTTATTTTACATTATGGATGCAATAAGCATGCTTTTCTTTGTATCCACAGATGGTCTTAATGTAAAGTCCTTTCATGTGTGTGACAGTTTGCAACTCAAATGCTTGTAAGTCAGGGAATTACTGGAATTCTTTATCATTTTAAGTGACATTTAAAAGATATTAAAGAGATATTCAAAACAGTGCTCTTCTCCTTTCCTTAGGAGTTTATTGCCCTGATGTGATGGCTCCCACCCTTAATCCCAGCTGACGGGAGACTGAGGCAGGAGGATTACTGTGAGAAGCAGGAAAGCCTGGGCTACATCACAAGCTCAAGGCCAGCCTCAACTACAGCGAGAGAGAGACTCTGTCTCAAAAAAAGTTTATTGAAACACCAGAATTAGAGCTTTTGCAAGTAAAATAAGAGGTGTAGGCTGCGGGCAGGGATGAGAGGAATGTGACAAAAATGAATTCAGATGTGTATATGTGTGTACTAATTCTCCATGGTAAATGTAATTACTATGTACCGCAAACACGTACTAATAAGCAGTGATAAGGAATTCTAGTAATTCCCTCGCTTACAAACTTTCACATTCAAGCTGCGACCTATCCCTTGGATTTGAGCAAATCAGAGCAGGAGTTCATGCATCTGCGGGACATGGTCACCACGGAGTTGCTGTGCTGTGCTCTCTGAAAAGCCCTGTAGGCACAGCAGGACAGTGCTGTGCCACAGCCCAGGACATCTGGAAGCAAGAGCAAAAGCAGTGGCGGTGTGGAGGGAGGCTGGGAAGAGCAGCGTGCATGGCAGATTTGTGCCACAGGCGTAGGAGACTCACTGGGTAGGATTTAGGCATGAGCGCAGTCCGATGTATGCTCTCCCAAAATAGAGTTCATTCCTACCGGGGCGCACTACCAGTTGCACTGCCAGCCTCTCTGCATCCTATGGCCCTGTTCTCTGCTCCCACGTGTCCCCTCTGCATCCTTCTTCCTCCTGTTTACCTTTTCCCACTTCTCTCATTTGCCCCATTTCTTATTTGGGCAAAGGGGAGCTTATGTGTGTTCTGTCTTTCATTGAATCCCAAGCTGCGCCTCTACCCTTCTTGCTGTCACCAGTTGGCACCTATGACAGCTCTTTCAGACCTTCAAGGATAACATAAGATTATATGGCTCTGAGTGTTTTATATTTTCTATTTTGTTCAACAGGGCTATTCTGGGTTGCTTGAATTTACTTTATTTTCTTTGGTTAGTAGTAGACAAAAAGGAGTAGGTTGTTAAAAAGAGAGTTCAGTGATTTCAGGAAGGAAAAGTACACGTGTTTAAAATTCAGCATGATTTACCCTATACGCACGGACGCTAAGTACCCTGTATGACAAAGACTTTCTCATTTTCTTCTTTTAAGAAAATACTGAGAACTGAAACCTTCTTTTCCTTGCCTTGCATCGTTTGAGAACAGGATCTGGGATTCCTTCAGTTAAGCTACCGTCCTCCTTCTTTAGAGAAGCTGCCAGAGTCTGTGCTAACCCTGAGAGCTATCTCCTCTCTAGAGAGGGAGGGGCAGCTGTGACCCCTCCCTGGGCGGCTGGTGTCCGAGTCTGATGCCAGGGTCCGGGGTGGGGCCAGCTGTCCTGTGGCACCAAGCGGGCCCCGCCTGGAGCCACGGCCTGGTTACCAAGTGCAGCGTTCTGCAGATTTCCAGTGCGGCCGTGCTGACGCTTTCCGAAAGACATGCTCCTGTGAGAAAAATTACCACCTTTTCATTGCCTTTCATTTATTAAACAAGGCTCTTAACTAGCATGTCCATAATTATCAGCTAGAAGAAAGGAGAGGAGATCACTTCTTTTGCTCCGTGTGTAGGACATTAGGGTCCCATTCATCGTAAGGAATTTCTCGTGCACAAGATATTTCTTAATCGCTTCGCTGCCCCTCCCTCCTTCCTCCCTGCCGCTCCCTGGCGTGTCTTCAGTACGTGATGATCAGGCTCCTCACAGGAACCTGGTGCATACATGTTGCTCTTCAAAATCCCCCTTCATTTATTAATGTCCTTTCCCTCTCCTCCCCCTCCGCTTTCATCTCCCAGTTACCTCCACATGTATCCTTCTTGCTATTTCCTGCTCTTTATTCTGCACTTCATTTATGTTCTCTCTCTCTCTCTCTCTCTCTCTCTCTCTCTCTCTCTCTCTCTCTCTCTCTCTCTCTCTCTCTCTCTCTCTCTCGGGACCTGGGATCTAACTGAGATCTAATGGAGGATGTACTGTTTACCAGGCAGGCGCTACTGCTGCTGAGCTATCTGCCTGACCCCACTGTTGTCTCAGTTACTCTTCTCTCATTGCTGAGACAAATGCCCAACACCCAAAATGCAGCAAGGAGAGGTTTCTTTAGCCCACGGTTACTGGAGGTTCCAGTCCATACTCAGCTGGCTCCAAGGCAGAGTGGCACCTGGCAGAGAGCAGCCTTCCATGGTGACAGCAAAGAGAAAAGTGCAAAATGGAGGAGCAGCAGCAACAATGGTGACAGAGAGGAAGTCCGTGTCTCTGTCTCCCTTAAGTTGCATTCAGGCCATCTGTCCCAGGCTGGGTGTAGCAATCACACCCATAATCCCAGCAGTACTAAAACCCATAACCTTGAGCATGAATGAATCTCAAAATCTAGAAGTCTCAGCTCCATGACTATATAAGACTTCGGGGGGACAACTGGACACAAATCATAACAATTGTCATTCTCAAATAAGGGAATTGATAGGACATTGAAGCTTACATGTTTGATTTATTTCACTTAACACCAAGGTTTCAAGGTGCCTCCATTCTCCTAAATATGACTCGTAGTTATCCTTCTTTAGAGCAGAGTAATATTTCACTGTGGATAAATGCCACATGTTCTTTGTCATTTATCTGTTGATGGGTGTATGGGTCATTGCTAAGGTTTAGCAACTACAAGCAGTGCTTCTATACACCTGGATATCCACATACTGTTGTAGTCTACCTTTCACTCTTTGAAGAAGACACATAGTAGGAGAATAGCTGGGTTACAGGAGATTCTATTTTTAAGTTTGGGTTTTTTTTTTTTTTGAAGAATTGATAACTGTGGAAATCACACACTATCTGTTACCTTCAGTCTGCCATGGTGAATTAATCTCTGGATTCCAGAGAAAATTATTTAAAACATAGCCAACTTTGTTGCATCCTCAGAATTTATATTCATTTCCTCCTCACTAACTCTGATAAGAACTCTCACTCAACAAGGACTGATGTCATAGAATTGAATAATCTTAGTATCCAAACAGAAGAGATACAGGGACGAAGCAAGAACTCATCCAAAAGTAGCTCCGACTGTATTCTGAACCTGACGCATACCTGTATAAGCTACCCAGGGTTTCTAGGAGTTACACAGTCTTAGCATCATCATTTTATAAATGAAGAAATTGAGGCTCAGAGAAGTTAAATAGAACAGCTACTAAGTAACCAAATTAGATTTTGAGGGAAACAATGTGACTTGGAAAATTCTAAACCACTACGTTAAATCCAGATAGATAACAGAAAGTCTAAACCACAGTATAACTCGTTTCCAAACTTAAGAATTCATTACAAAGGACCATCATTTTAGCATATATGCTTCAGTGATATCCTGGGGACCTCACCAAACTGATCAACATTTTCCTTAGGTTTTTAATGACTAGTTCAATTCTAGAGGTTATTTTTAAAACATATAAAATAATGAACACATTGGTGTCCTGGTAAATGTTTCACTGGCTCTCAGGTACAAAGGTTCTTTCAGTGTTCCTGATTTCCCTGGTGTAATGGGTGTCACAATTAAGAGTATCAAGAGTTGTGGCATGAATACAGAGAGAGAAAAACAACTCACAGGAACCACTTTTGATGCCCGTAAGTTCCACCTGGCAGTGAGTCCAATACACAATATTTAGAATATATGTTTGCTTGTACAATTCTGAACACCTTAACTCTAAAGTTACATTAATGGCTATTTCTAAAATTGAACCATTGGTGATACCAACATCGTCCAGCTAGTCCATCATAGACAATATATGATAGAAATTTAGCACTTTGGTGAATACACCTTGGGAATGGAAATGAGTATGAAGAATTGATTTTGTGATACCATTTGAATCCAGGTGCTGCTCTATTATGTTCCTAGAAGTCAAGTTTCGACAGTTTCAAGGCTCAGCAACTTAATTTATGTGTTGCAATCCAATGGATGCAAGCAGAAACACTCATGGATCAGTAATGTTTATGTTGCCTAAAGTGGACCATTTAGCCCACCTCAGAAAGCAGCACTTTCTCTTTTGCATGATGCACAAATCAGTTTATTCTATGACCTTTTCCCAGTGCTATTGTGTAGACATTGCTCTTGCTGCTAAGCTTATGTCATTGGCAGTAATTTTTCTTTAAAGTTTTAAATGGATGCTGGTCACAGTATTTAGCTCATAAAGCCTTGTAATCTTATCTCTCATTTCACTATAAATTTTCCGGGGGTTTTGTTAGATTTTTTTATGTATTTGGTGCAGGCTGTCACTACACAACTCAGACTCATAGTGGTCCTCCTCTGTTCAGCCTCCCCACCACTGGGATTACAGGTGTGTGCCACCATGCCAGGTCTCAATGGGTGGCTCAGCGAGCCTAGGGGTGGGACCAGTGCCACATGTTGTCCCGGGGATCAAACCCTGGCCCCTGTGCTTGACTACGCAGGTACTTAGTCCACTGAGCTATCTTGCTGGCCCATCTCTGTACACTTTTTGTGCTATTTTACCATATTTGGAACCTTTATTTGTCCATTGTGGTGACCCTTTTGCTCAGTTTGTAAAACACAAGTTTTCAGAAATCATCAGTATGAATCTGAAAGAACAAGCAGGGATCAAAGAATAATATATTAAACTATAGATATAAACAATGGAGATGTCACAGGAAACTAAAGGAAGGAAGACAGAAAACAACAAAAGTTATTTCTGAGATAGCTATAACCAACATAGTTGGAAAAGTTTCTTTGTACTTCCTTTTTAAATTTATTTTCTTAGAAACAATACACAATAGTATTAAAACAGAAAAATTACAAAAGATATAGAACTTCACTAAGCAAAGTAATATGAATTTAACAGTATTTGTTGTATTGTATTGTGCTGTCTTCAAATTAGTTGTTCCTATTACCAAATATATGCATGCAGAATTGGAAGAAGAAAGAAAAAATATGTAAGAAAGTAACAAGAGAGGAAAAAGGAAAAAAAAGAATGGCAAAACAAATTAAGGGTTAACTGCTCCCTTCCATTGACCATCAGAAAATCACCGTGCAGTTGTCCAAATCATTCTGCCTGCATACAGAGATATATCTTTTTCTCACACCCTCTCCTGTCCTTCTCAACTCAGTAATTCCTTTTGAACAGATTCATTCTCTTTTCCCAGTATCTGATGTACTCTTCAGATTTCATTTTCTCTTTCAGAGAAAATATTTTCTTTCTCACACTAAGGAGATAATACGATGTTTGCACATGCAGGTTTTATTTATTTCACTTCAAAGTATGGTCTCTTGCGTTGGGGTCATAGCTCAGCAGTCTAAGTGCCTGTCTGGAAAGCACAAGGATCTGGGTTCGATCCCCCATTGTACATACCATGCCATGCTGGCCCCTGATGCTCCAGGCAGCCTGTGTTGGCCATCAAAACCAGGCTTGGTGGTGCATGTCTGCAATCCCAGTGCTGGGGATGCTGAGACAGAAGGAACACTACAAGTCCTAGCTACATAATGAGACCCTATGCCAAATAAATCATACTATATTAAAAAAAAAAAAAGGGGGGTATGGTCTCTAGCTGTATCCATTTACCAATAAAAGCCTTAAATTTATTCTTTTTATAGCTGAATACTACTCCATTGTGAAAATGTTTCTTTTTGTTTGTTTGTTTGTTTGTTTGTTGGTACTGTGGATCAAACTCAGGACCTTGAACTTGCAAAGCAGGTGCTTATGCTACTGAGCTATCTCTCTGTCTTCTTCAATATGCTTTCTTCTGAGTAAAAATAAAAGAAACTCTAAGGTTAACTGTTGGCATGAAAACATGCATAAGGTCAAATAAGAGGAAAATCAGAGAATTAAAATGCAATTTTACCTTAAGCCCTAGTGAGATTCTCTTTTGACATCAATAGAGACCAGCATAACTTAAAATAATTTAGGTGCATTGGTAACAAATGGAAAACAAATCCCACATTCATTTTCAAGTTGCTTGAATGTTGTATATAAAACTAAACACCAAAAAGAATCAATAGAGTCTATCTGTCTGCCCTACTCAGTATAATAAATCATAGATTGGGTTCAATGTGTTCAAACTTTTCTGTCATTCAAAAGAAGGCTTTTTCTGTTCAAGGACCACTCACTTGAATAGAGCTGTTGGTCTGCCTAACACCCAATTTCCTAAAGTCATCTGAAGGATGGGATTATTTTACTCAAATTCTAAGCAACTAATTTCAGCCTGGGACAACAGCTGTGCAGTGAATTGTATTGCTTCAGAAATTAATTGCCTTATTCTTGGATATTTTATCTTCAGCCTTTTGAATCTCTTGAAAATGACTTATTTATTGAGAAAATAGCTCACCTGCTCAGTTTATGTATATTTTTAAGAAAAAAAAGGCCAGATTCACAGGCACTTCATCACCACTTGTGACAAACAGAAAAAAAACCTTCTAAATGTCGTGATTGAGCAACTCCAAGATACACACAACTAGAAATTCAAGATAGAGTAAAACCAGCTTTTACATCATAATTAATGAATTATGGTCTGTGGGCAGCATCCATTATGAATTGCTACTTGATAGCTGGTATAGAGTTATCCTATAAAAATGGGTAAACTGCAAATTAAACTAAAATGTTCAGTGATATATTTGCTTTCCCTGTGAAAATTAAATTCACATTCCCACTATGCATCTATCAAGTTTTGATAAAAAATAATTTATGCTGCTTTTTTTCCGAAACGCCTACCACTAACAGTTGAAACTTTTCAATGCTATCTTTTTTCTTCCTAGCAAAACTAGAAGAAGTTCTGAAGCTAGCTGTAGGTGTAGAAATGAACTTAAGCTTAAATAGGAAGGAAATCTGAGAATTGAAATGAATTTTATTTAAATCCCTTGTGAGATTCCCTTTTCAAATCGATGACAACAGGCATTAATTTCATAGAAATTCATCAGGTCAGCTGGGCTACATTTCTTCATTCCATCATTGTATGGTGATAACTTCATAAACTAGTTATTAGGAGACATAAAAATGATATAAAGTCTTATAACAAGGTGTTCAGTTATGTAAAACATATCCATTTCAAATGACCACATTAATATGATAAGTAATTCTAGTTTCCTTATAGGCTTCTGATTGAATAAATAACACAATCTTTTTTATTTTTTTTAAAAAAAAAGGATAAGAATTTTGGCCCTTATTGATAGAATCCAACATTTTCCTTCAGCTCCCATTGTGCCCATAAACCTAAAACGTGAGATTAGAAATTATTTTTATCTATTTTTGAAGACTACCTATTGCTTTTACATTTGCTTTTATAGTGAATGGCCTTAATTGCTCTATTAGTCAATGTAACTCTACTTATACATTTTGATAATTGATTTTTAAAAGCATACTGAAAGTAGTTGTCATATATTCATGACCTCAAACCAAACCAAACTGAACCTTTGTAATAAGTTGGTAGATAGATGATAGATAGATAGATAGATAGATAGATAGATAGATAGATAGAGATAGAGATAGAGATGATATAGATATTTGCTTGTTTGTTCGTTTGTTTGTTTGTTTTGGAACTGAGGGATTGAACTCAGGCCCTTGCACTTGTCAGGGAAGTGCTTATTGCACTGAGCCATCTCCTCGGCCCCTCTTCACATGTATTTTAAGGAATGTGAAAATACCATTGGTGGCCAAAATCAATGAGCTTCCCTGTGGAATGCACTTGTGGGGAGTTTAGATCAAGCCCTCATCTGCTGTTAGACACCGGCACAGATGGAAAATCCTGTGGTTGAATAATAATATTCCAAATATACTTTATTTTGCCTGCAAAATATGTATTTTCTTCTAGTTAAATAGTCATAGTAGCAAAAGGACAAATTTCTGCCTTGTGATTTTGTGATACTCTACACAATTTTATTTTTGGTTATTGTCAAAGAAAAGAAAGAACTAGAAAAGTTCCTCTAAATTCTTTGAATTTAATATTAACTGAATTTTTGCTTTACTATAAAAAGTGTAAGATGGAATGTTTAGATATTTAGAACCAACAAGATAATTTTATTGCTTTCTAAAGGACACACAAAGCTATAACACTTACTGTTCTTAATCTCAAATTAAATTCAGTCACTCCTATCAAGAAAAGATCAAAAGAAAGAAAAGAAGGAAATAAATAATGGAAAGAGGAAGCAGGGAGAGGGAGAGGAAGCTAAAAGAGCCACAGAGGGAAAAAAGGAGGAAGGGTGAGAGACAGAGGCAGAGGAAAAGAGACAAAGACAGAAAGACAGCCTGGAACCCAAGAAAAGGAGAGAAGAGAGGCCACAAAGGCTGGAAAAGAAAGAACAGGAAAAAAGGATGAGCACTCTGAGCTTTTATGCTTAACTTTAATTTTAATACCACTGAGATATGTCTTCCATGTGAACATTTGTATATCTTTTGAAATCTGACTGGCTGAGACATTTTGCATTGTAATTTGGCAGTTTCTCAAAAGCCTAATCAACTACCCAGTGTCCCCACAATTGCACTCCTGGGCATTCATCCCAGGCAAATCAAAACTTACAGTTAACTCTTAAACCTGTACACAAATGTTTAGAGCAGCTTTATCTGTAATAGGTAAAAACTGGAAACAGCCCACAAATACCTCAGTAGGTCAACAAACTATAGCAAATCTTTAGCCTAGAAAGCTGCACAGTGAGCAATATAATACAATGAACTCTTGAAGTGTTTCTCGGCCCTCAAGAATTTTTATAGAATTACGCTGATTGAAAAAGCCATTATCAGAAGGTTACTTATTGCATGATTTCACTTACAGAAACTTTTCATAATGACAAAATTATAGACAGGGAGAGAGATTAGTAACTATAGCAGGATGAGAAGGGTGAGCGGGAGGAACACCGTAAAGGACCACATTAGGGAGCACCCATCAAGGGAGGTGCACTTCCTGACCATGCTCCTATCAGGGTGAACACCCTGCTATGACTCTGTTGTGTAGTTTTTCAAGATGGTACCACCAGGGGAAATTATGCAGGAAGGGCCAATGATCTTCCCACATTATGCATATAAACCTAAAATTATCTCAAAAATGTTAAAAAGTAGCCATTTTTTAGAAGTCTGTTGAATATCAGTTTAGAGATTCCAAGCTTTTGCAGTCTCCAGGGAAATACAATTGAGTTTTGAGCTTCTGCAGCAAGACTCAGGAAGAATTTTGATACAATTTAATGGCCTTCTGAGTAGAGTATGATTCCAATTAGAATATATATCAGAACTCTTTTTGGCATAATGAAGAAATACACATATGATTTCTGGGGAAATCCATGATACTGTGTTTATTATCTCATTGAGAAATAAAGTATATTGTTGCCATTTTTTAAATAATCACCTACCTGCATTGTGTATAAGTCCCATAACATATTTTTCATTCTTTTTCTCATCCACTATCATGTTTTACACCCATTTTTCTTTGCCAGAATTATATACAACTAGAGAGATTATTTTTTTCTAAACTAACAGGCAACGAATCATAGATAAGCAAGTAATTTATACTCAATGAAAGAGTTACATGTCTTGGCAGATTTAGTTACCAGGTGTTAGGCTTTCAGGTAATTTTTGAGTCATATTTAGCCATTCAAAAACACATTTGAAATGTAAAATTTTAACATTAGCAAATGGTTTCATCTTTTCGAGAAAAACTAAGAATAAAGGTACACATTCTTAGATGTTTGATTTATTTACATTAATATAGCACTAAGATTAAAACAGACCAATCATTAACTACACATCTTGTCAATCCTTAAGTAATTTCTGACCCTGGCTATGAATTTAAGGTTCATGCTGAAGTGCTGAGACACTATAAAGTGCCGAATATTATAGATTACAGAGATTTATATCTATTAATTTTCTTCAACCACAAAAGTTAAAATATTTATGATTTCTATAGTATTTGCCTAAAATGTTCAGCATAATAGTTATCTTAAATCTGACAATATTTTAGAACTCAACAGGGTTTCTTTCTGTATCTATCTAGCACTTCTTCCTATTTTCTAGAAAAATGTGTTTCTTTAAAAACTCTGGCCTCTATTGGAAGGTGGTCCCAAAAGTCTTTTGACAGCACCCTTAGATACGACGTTGAGCTTTTCAGCCATTTGGTACACATGAACTCGCAGGAGCTGCCTCTTTGGAAACAAAATATTGCGTTCACTGTCTTCATTTAGGCAAGTCTTAAAAGTTGAGCTGGAGAAGGTTTAATGAAGTGATACTGCACAGACAAATGAGCAAATAAATGTACAAGAAGCTCTGAACCAAAAAGAAGAAAGCAGTTGGAGCAGTAGCCTTTCATGTGGGTATCTAGTACAATTTTAGAAATGCATCCCTTCTTTTGGGATGCAATTATGGGGCTGGCCTGATAGCTCAGCAGACTAAAGCACCTGTTTTGGCAGAGCACAGTGGCTGGGTTCTATCCCTAGCATGCCCTGCGGGGACACACAGAGAGGGCAATTGAGACAGGGCGTAATGGAGTGAGCCTGTAATCCCAGCACTTGGGAAGCTGAAACAGAAGGATCACTACAAGTCTGATCTACGTAATGAGATCCTGTAGACTCTGTAGACCCTGTACTAAATATAGGAGGGATAAAGAAGAAAAGAAAAGAAACCAATCACTCATCACATATTTTTCTGAGTCAAATACCTAATTTCATTATGTAATCACTTCTATTAGAAGAAAATCTATGTAGCACTGTTTCCCCTTGCATTTGGATTTTTTTTTTCAGCCATGACCGTTTAGTTCAGATCACAAAACTTGAGATGCGCACCTAGCATATGAGCTTCTTCTATTATTTAACTGCAAGTCAGGTCTCCTCTCGAGGCATCATTGCCGACCACCATTATTAAGTGTCATCAGCCAACAGTATTGCTACCTAGAAGATCATGTTGAACAGGAATGTATTCATACCAACAGCCTAGTGTCTTTGAAGGTATTTAGGGCTGGTGGCTGT